>JAYMFT010149691.1:0-12646 GCA_038088735.1 Panulirus argus
TTTCTTCTCATCTTGGTTACATCCACACACATTCAGACATCCCAATCTGAGCCTTCGAGGAGGATGAGCACTCCCTGACTGGCTCCTTCTTCTGCTTCCCCTTTCAGAAATTGAAAATACAAGAAGGGGAGGGTTCCAGTCCCCTGCTCCCACCCCTATTAGTCGCCTTCTACGACACGCAGGGAGTACGTGGGAAGTATTCTTATATCCCTATCCCCTGGGGATATATTTCTTTTTTTATACATATTCCCCTTTTCCTGCATTAGCGAGGTAGTGTTAAGAACAGACGACTGAGCCTTAGAGGGAAAATCTTCACTTGGTCCCTTCTCTGTTCCTTTTTTGGAAATGCAGAAACTGGATATATGGATGGAGTGACAAGAGGGATAAGAGCAAAATTAGGCAAAAGGAGTGGCGTAGAGAAAAAGTGTGTTGGTGAGGTATGGTAGCCAGTGACAAACCTGTTTGCAAATGATACTATGTTGTCTGCTGAGAGTGGAGACGAGTTGAAGAAGGTTGTAAGGGTGTTTTATGATGTGTAAGCAGAGGCGACTGAAGGTAAATGTGAGTAAAAGTAAAGTAATGGTGCTCAAAAGAAAATAGAGTGAAAGTATAGATTTTGCAAAGCCCCATACAGAGAGAGAAGAAAGTGTATTAAACTGTTATAGATATGGAGGTAGAAAAACAAGAGGAGGAGAATGAATTTAAGTATTTGTAAACTATCTTGGGTAGGTTTGGGGATATGGAAGGACAGATGGGAGAGAGAGGCACAGGGTAGACTGGATCCTCTTATAGAACAATGAATGGTAGAGGTGAAGAACAAATTAAGGGACAGCATATTATTCTTGACCTTGACATTTGCAGTTGTAACATGGACATGGGATTAGTCAGAGAGGCCAGAAATCCAGGCAGTGGGAATGAGTTATTTGAAAGGACCATTTGGTATGACAAGATGGAATGAAGAAAATAATGAGGGGGTGCATGAGAGATTTGGTATGGCAGGGAATGCAAAGGAAATGAATTGTGGTGTGGAAGATAGGTGAAATGTAATACTTTAAAGTAGTTTGGGCATACGGAGAGAATACAGGACAAGGAGTTTACAAGGAATGTGTATGACAGCATGATTAAAGGGGATGGTGTGAGAGGAAAACCACCTATGACATGGGGAAATAGAGTAAAAGCATACTGGAGCGAGGGGAAATGGGGGAAGAATGAGCAAAATGGCATATGCAAGGAAGGCATGTAAGGAGAGGGATAAGTGGACACTCTTTTGCCGTAGCCATGCCTTTGATGGAAGTTCCTGAAGGAAACAGGCATCAGAAATACAGATAGGTACATACAAAATCTTACTGAGATGATGTTCATATCTAACCCCCAATCTTAAAGTCAATATTCTTTGTCACATAAAGTCAGTAATTCTACTTACTGGATTTAAATGAAGAAAAGATCCTTCATGAATAGCAAAAGGAAAAATGTAAAGCATTAGCAAATCAAATGGCAAAATATGACCTGAGTAAAATGAGAGTATCAGTCAACACTATACTGCATACCCATACTGTTGTGAACTAAAAAGACTAAACTTTTGCTTTGCATACAAAATACTGTGCATAGGAAGATATTAAAGTAATGATCAGAGGCATATAAGGGATCATGATATTTAAAGGAGGTTCTGCTGACAAAATTCTACAGCCTTTTGAACAGATGAGACAGAAGGATGCAGACTGATGATGTCTTCATAATTTGGGGAAAGTACAGCGTGACTTAAAGTGACCCCCACTCTAGGAAAGTGACATTAATATATATGATACCTTTTCCTTAACTTGGTGTTATCTATTTCTCCAATCAGGTTTGTTTTTCATATCCAGTGTGCAGTATCACTCTCTCAAGTAAGAAAGAAGAATGGAAGATTAATGCATAACTGACGACGGTATAAAACTCAATGATACATAAGAAAGATAAACATCAAAGGTAATCATCATCAATAACTTGCAACATCTAAAAAGCCCATAACTTAAATAAAAAATTTTCCTGAGGGACTTGCAGTTAAACAAGATCCCATAACATTTCTTTCCAGAATAAAGTTTGGGGAGGATAAAATGTTTTGAAAGGAGGTTAATAGCATAGACATAAAACATTCTTTATCTCATAAATTACACATGACCTCTCATTCCTTTTAAACAACATGTGCAATAACTATGACATCCGTTACTCAGCATTTCCAACAGTCATGCACATCAACTTCGATGTAACATAACTAATAATTCACCACAACCACAGAAATGACATTAAACTATCCTAGGTTACTAAATAATATCCACATGAAGTTGCTTACAACTTACAGGAGGTTGTCAACAGACATAGCCCGGGATCTTGGTGGTTTTTTAGGTGGTGTCCTCTTTTGTAGGCATGGTCTCTCTCCATTTCGTGCCTCCTGACCTTGACCCTTAAAAGTAAGCAAAAATTAGAGCACATACTCACATAAGGATCATCCTTTTCAAATGCAACAGTAAATTATCACTTTCCCAAGCTTTCAAAGTGCAGCTCAAGTACAATTAAAAAGAGCAGTGATGGTGAAATGGTCCAATAAACAGAGAAAATTCTGGCAAATACTCAAAATGCAGCTCTTTGGGAACTGATAAAATATGCAAAGATATATTATAACTAGAGGGCATGTATGAAATTGTGTGTGCAGCACTCCACCATAATCTATGGCAACAACACACTACATTCATGTAAAACAGTTTTCAGTATTTAATTTCTCTACATCTATATACCTTTTTCCCATTTTATGGATAGAGGTTCCATACTGAGCTTTATCCATAAGCTAAAACTTCAGTGCATTTATCCAGATCCCTCAATCATAAGCTTTACAAGAGAATAACATTACAATTGGTTTACAGGCCCAGCACATATAATGAACATGTTTTGATTATACCCATAACTAAGAAAAAGGAATCCCTTTCCAGTAGCTCCAGGTGCAGGTTCTAGCTAAATTTGCATAACAGTGCCCTCATATAATTAGTTGAGGTTCCTACTTGTGACAAGAATAAATTAAATTTTGTTTTATATACAAACAAGAATCTCATTAACATAGTTGATAACTCTCCTTGTGATGAGAGAATATAAGATCTAATTTTATTTACAAATAAGGATTTCATTAATAATGCTGAAGTTGGAGAATACTTTGGTAACAACAATGTCTCTACTGCTGGTCAATGAATTTTTAATGACTTTTGCAGCTCTCTTGACAAACATATCTAGGATGATAATATCAATGAAAATAATATGGATGTAACTTGGAAAAGCCCCAGTGCAACTTTCAGAGCAGTGCTGGGAACACGTGTGCCAATGCAAAGCAGGTCTTTTTCCAAAACAAAGCCAAAGTAGTGGAACAATAAAATAAAGAAGTGCCTAATGTCTAAGTAGCAAATAAGAAACCTATAGTGAGCAATAACAACATGATAAGAATAAATCACGTAAATTTGTGAAAAATCAAGAGATTGATACATCAGTTTTGCTGAAAATAACAAGAGAAAGCTTAATATATTTTATGGTTATGTTAGATGCAAGTCATTAACCAGTCCACTGGTACATCAATTTCGGTACATGGTGACTTGGTTCAAGATAACAAAGCCACGGCAAAGGTCTTAAGTGCTTTTTGTAACTGTACTTAAAACTGATGGCACAATTCACATTCTGAATACAGTTCCAATGCAAAGAGAGGAAAATGTTCTGCAATATACTAACATAAAAGCTGAAGGCATGCTACTTTGTATTAGCACATAATGAAATAGAAGTAAATAAGATGGTATGCCCAGATAAGTTTTATCAAAGGACAATGAAAGAGGCAAAAAAAAAATGAGGCAGTTAAGCCCTTGATCTGCTCTTTCCAATAAGTCACTTGCTATGGGGTGCTATGGGGTAAGTTCCAGATGACTGGGAGTTTGCCAGCATAACACTGAGGGTAACAAGTCCTGCCCAGAAACTATCACCTAATTACCCTAACGACTGCAGCTGGTAAACTTAAGGAAACCATCATTTGGGACAAAACTGTAAATGACTTAAACGATCACTACTTAATAATTGATTCTCAGCATGATTTTAGATAAAATTGCTAAAGTTAGACATATTTGTTTATGAAATAATCAACATCTATGGTGAAAGTATATCTGCTAATGTCATCTATTTAGATTTTCAAAAGTACTCAAATAGTTCTGTATCAGAGGTTCCTAGAATAAGCTAAGTTATATGGCATATAAAAGGTTGTATTTTGAAGGTCAAACAACTTCACAAACAGCCTCAAAAGGACTGAATGGTCAGATGACACTTAAATTCCTTTACATTACTTTGTAAAAGCAAGGCAAGACCAGGAACAGACAAACAAATGGCCTTAACCACCCACATCCACTCTCTACCATATACTGTTTTATGAAGAATCATATCAACTATGAAAATTTCATGAAGGAAAAGCCGTACAAAGATAAATCTATATCTTTATTAAAAATTTACACTCCTTGGAAATGCAGCTAGAAATGAATTCTGTGGCCAAAGGGTTAAGAAACTCCCAGCAATAATTTAGTTTTCTTAAATCATCTTCATCAAAAGCATCAACCATCTTACAAAACAATCTTTCTCTTTTTTCCAAGATGTAATTTTTCTCTGGTACAGTCACTTCATCATGTTCAATTTTCTCAATTAATTAATATTTTTTTTTTTGACTGAACAAAAACTGTAGCTTCCACAAGTGTTCTGTGATACTTTTGAATTACTTACCTTCATGTCTCCAGCTACAGTTGCACTTCTACTAACTGTAATTGATGTTCTTGACTCTTTGTGAGGAAGAACATTATGTAGTAAATTACTTCTTGGGTATGTTTTAACTGGTGATGTCTGAGTGGATGGCACCTCTAAGATTGGATTCATGATGCTTCCCATGGAAGAGAAGACATTCTCATCAATGGATCTTGGCATAATATTTTCTTTTACTGAACTTAAGGTGTCCATGGAATGAAAATTCATCTTGGACCTCACTAAGTTCTTATGGGTATTTTCATTCAACATCTGTAAAAAACATACATGCTCAAAAAAGTAATTAGGAAAGAGACATGTTTCAATAATGTGACAGTTTATGGGCTACCACATCAGTGTCAGACAACCTGATTCCAATTACTGCACATAGGTAAGTGTGTTGGTATGTTATCCCCTATTGTTTTCACTTGCTAGATGAGCACACAATACGTGCGTTCAAGACTCACAATATAAGGCTAAATGAATCCCCTTTGGGGTAAACAGCCTTTCTACCTAAGAACAGGTTTCTATGCTGTGCTTATCATCCATGGGGCTACCCCCGAAAATCCCCTCTAGTTACTCCCTCTTGGCCACAAACACATCTCACTCTAAGTCTATGACACAAGTTGTCCATATTTTTGATAGGTGTTTTTCACTGAATTGTGATTTTTTCCATATTTGATTGCAGTTTCCCATGTTAGTGAGGTAGTGCCTGAAACTGACAAAGAAAGGCTGCATCTGCTAGTGTCCATTTTCTAGCTGTCAAGAGTAATGTACATCTGCTAGTGATGTATCCTTTTACACTATCTTAGGTTTCATTAATGCTTTTGCAGTACTTTTCAAGTGGTTCAGTAGTAAAGTAAGTATTCACTGTTAAACTCCTACACCAGTAACTCCCAATATAACTATTGCTTTGGTTTTCATATTTTTCTATACAAATCCATTTACCAGTGCATATTGTATAGGAATTCAATGGGCACTTTGCTACAGAGTAATCTTATTTGCTCAAAATCTTTTGGATCTAGGTTTGAGCTTAGGTTCAGGAGGAATTGGCAGGATATTCATTAGTGTAAGAATAGAAAATTACAGCCCAAGTCTTAATTAACCTTACAAAGGAGGGTGTTATCTAATAAATGTTAAATAGCATCAATTTTCATGCTATGAATTAAAAACTAAGCTTTAACAGATTATCATAAAATTTACCATGTCGTCTGCCATTCTATTTGATTTCCTGAGAGAAGTGGGCACAGAAACATCCTGCATGCTTGCCATACGGATGATACCTCGATCTTGCTGAGCATTAAAGGCATTTGCAAATGGTGTTGAACACATTAAAGCAGGTTTCATAGGTCCCTGAAAGTATCAAAAGCAACATAATTCTTATATGAAATGTCAGTTCCATACAATTTACAAAAAATCTATGACAAACATCACATCAACAAAGTTCTCTACTGAGTATCCATCAAACAAATTAATCAAATCTGAAAATGAATCCACCCACTGTGAAATACATACAAACGACTGTTGCTGGTGACTCAAGTCCTCTACACTTGTTGAACGTCGAGACGAATTCCAACTAGGCATGGCTTTTCTACTAGATGAAGTTCTTGCATCTACAGCTGAGTATGATCTCTCCCTTACCATGACTGGGTCTGGTGGCTGAGGGGGTGGTGGCGGGGGCCCTAACACTTCCTCATAGAGGGATCGAATAATGGCAGTGTAGTTGAGACGGTCTCGACTATCCAAACGCTCTACCAGCAACTGAAAGAATGGGGAAAATTAGTTCTTCTTTTGGAAATATAACCATGAGAAAAGGCACTGTATTTTGAATTCCTTCCCTGCTATTTACATCTCTCTCTATATATACATGTAATTACTACAGAAGGTGCTTTGGTAATCAGAGAGGAAGGTTGTCCATGGGAATCCAGGAGTATAATTTCAGTTTACTTTGATTATGAGTAATTCTTCTGAATGAACTGTTTCCCCTCCAGGAAATGACCAAGTAGTAAATACCTACAGATTTCTCTCCAGTAAGCTGTAACTGGCACAATAGATCAAAGGAAAACCAGAGAACAGGTTCCCTATGGGGTTGTAAACTTTATATCTACATCAGAAATTCATTAATATTTTGGTTAATCTTCGATTCCAACATTAGGGCTAAACCAGTGATAACTCTCCTACCAGAATGAAGTATCATTTCATTCTCTGTTACTCACTTCTTATAACTCTCTAGGTTTGGTAGGCAAATGTGGTAAATTATTACAGCAAGCGAAAACTGATGAAACTGACAGTCCATACATTACGATAGTCTTCTGTGGCACTTCATCCTTTGTCCATCTTCAAGTGATCAATAATTCTATTCATATGACTTAAGAGTACCATAGCTCTGGAATGTCTTTGGTCTGTTATATAATAATAAAAAAAAAGAAAAAAAAAATAAATACCTATAAGATTAAAGTCATATATACCTATACATATACATATTTACATTGCATTACTTTCCTGTCCTAGGGCCCTTCTGTGGGGTTCCTGCAGTCCTTAGGAAGCCAGTCTTATCCACCACTGGGTTGGAAATCAGGTAAAAAAATGTGGTAATGTGTACTAGTGGGATAAGTGCCATACAGTTAAGGAACAAGAGTTCATTGTTTTCAGTGTAGCAGTTGCACTTAGGCATGTGGGGGCTTGTAATATATTAAAATGGTGTTTCTAATTTTGGAAAGGTAAGTGACATCCAAAGTGTAGACAATAAAGGATAACTTTTCAGATGACTGAAGGTATGTCTGAGGGAGCGGAGTTAAAACTGGGTTGGAGAGGGGAGATGTTAGCTGTTTTTTGAGTCATTACACTGTCAAAACATGTCAACTTTATGTTTGCTGGGGGAAGGAGAATTTGTGGGTATAGCTGCTGAAGTGTAAGGCTGGGGTTAGATTTTTATTTTTGCTTGGAGGCTGGTTATAAAGTGGTTTGGATGGGAGGGGTCTGGTATTGTTGCAAAGTACTAAGTGTCAAATGTGTTGGGGTTTGACTGAATTGGAAATATTTTTGTTTTGTTGTGGAGGTGTTGAAAGTCTGTGGTTGTTAAGCAACCAGTGATAGTTCTGAGTGCACTATTCTGTGGTTTGCAGTTTGGTCATGATTATCTTTGAAATGGTGGATGACCAAGCAGGTAAGGCATAGTTTAGGGTTGAGCAGATGAATTATTTGTACATGACATTACGAGATTCCTTTCCTTGTCCTGACCTGGTGCCAGTAAGCACTCTAAGGGTGTTTAGGCTACCTATGGCCTTTGTGTTAATGTTATTGGTATGGGGAGTGAATATGTTTGTATCAAATGTGATACCTTGAATGGTTGTAGTTTTAAGAGGGTAACCCTTTATGGTTTTGAGAGGATGCAGGTGGGATTCACGTCTGTATTTTTTTTATGACTGGTTGGAGATTTCTAACTTTCTATGATAAAAAATACAATCTGCAATATTATATTTACTTTAAACAGTCTTGGTGTCAAACAGACTATTACACTCAGCATTTGCACTGTCATGCTCATGGGTCATACCATCATACTTGGTTAGTTAAGGAGAGAATAACTGTTGACTGACCTGGAAGATGTCCACAAGTGACAGTCTGTGGGTGGGCAGATTGTGGGTCATGGCTGACAGAGTTGACCTCAGACCAGAGGAGATGGTACGAGTAGCACAGGTCTGGTGTTTGCAACTGGTCTTTCTGCTGTTACTGCTGCTGGTGACCGCATGCTCAGCAGCTGTCCACAAGGTTCGGCCCAAGGAGAACACCAGCAGCTGCAAAGGCAAAGGTCATATTCTGGGTAATGAACTGAGTTGTATCATCTCACTTAAATGTAATGAGGCCAAACTGCCCTTAAACAAGAATAACACCAACAGCAGAGTACACAGGAATCACCTCACCTCACTTAGAGAAAATCTAAAACACAAATAAATTCCTGCATAGGTTACTGAAACAACAAACAAATCCTACTTAGTTATTTACAAAAGAAATATGACAAGAATAATCTCTGCTAAATACAAAGCAATAAACACACAGGTCATTTTCCTTTCAAAACTGAATGAAATTTTATTCACATTAAATACAAGATTTCCAAAAGTTCAGAAACTGTTCCCATCCAGGGTGCTCACTTTTAACACAGTGCCTGGCAACTTTCTTAATCTAAGCTTCAACACACTTAGATTAACATGGTCAAACCTCACTATGCCAATCAGTTTAATACTTTACACATTTTTACCCTAATTGCCTTTGTCCATAAACTTCTCTTTGCCTTAACCCTTACCACAAGCACCACTTTGTTACCCTCTAAATCCACATATTGATCTGCCTCACAACCCTAGTATAATTCAATTCTGGGACCCAGCCTCAGTTCTTGGGTCTAACCTCTGACCTTTCCCTGCACCAATGTGGTCCTCCAGCTTAGCACCAACATCTGTGCAGTTTTGCTACAGCTTGGAAGATTCTATGCCACTCCACAGAACTGGGTAGACCTCACCTACCACATCTCTTCTCCCTAGGGGATCCCTTAGCCTCAATGTGGCCGTCCGTAACACAACGTAGCAGGCCACAACCTGCTGTACAACTCTGGGTATAGTATGTCCTCTCATGGCCAGCATCCCTCAGAGGACACCAAGTCTCCAACACACTGATTCTCATAAAAAAATCCACAATATCCACACTGCCAGAAATTCCCCCATATGATCACAAGAATCTAGACTCCCTAAACACCAAATACAACCTTGATCCACAACCCAGCCACATACCTGCTTAGATAACAGCAAAATTTCCACTACTAGTGATGAACGTGTTGTTGTTACAGTCACCATGAGCATGCCCAGGCCTACCAACCTCAACCAACTACCTTGCCTTATTACATTACTATCATCACTATTGTTACTTTCATCATCATCATCATTACAATATTACATATTATGAAACTGATTTGGAAGGCTTGTTTCTGTCCCCATAGCTTGGACTAATACCAAGCTGTATTACTGCTCCTCTTGATCAGTAAAGCTGTTTGATGACACAGTCGGCACACCTACATATCCTACAATACCGACACTTTGGGTGACTGGCTACAATAATCTGCTCTCCCATTAATTCCATGAATAATAAGTAAATCTGGGGTTTAACGTAATTTCTCCTTCGCATATATGAACAAACTAAAAGACAGAAAAAATTATATATATATATATATATATATATATATATATATATATATATATATCCTATTTCTCTCTCTCTCCCTCTCTTTTCTCTATACCAATTAGAAATGATCATGAAATGACTGTATATAACACAAGCGCACTCTTAAGTCAAAAAGACACGGATGTAGGCCAGCATCATGGCGGATAAAAGTGGTCAAAAAACACTCTCACAAAAACGGTCGCCAGACATGTTAATACCCTGGCCAGACAGACACTCACAGTGTAGCTAACACAGAGAAATTGTATTACCAACTCTGCCCTGCATCAGGTATGATCTGCCTGACACGTTAGCAAGTCAATGGATTAAATTAAAGGTCGAAAAACTAAAGGTCATTTGTGAAAATCCTGTCAGAGGTTATAACGTGTGAAGGGTTAATCTGTTGGTGATGGGGGGGGGGGGGTCAGAGGTCAGCCTGGTAGCACAAGGGAAGTCCCAATGACCTCCTGGTCTATGATGAGGTTATCTCTTGCTGCTGGTGGGACAGAGGTCACACAGGATGGTATGGAGTTATCATGGTAGGTCAGGGGTCAACCAAGGAGGTCAAGGGTCACTGTGGAACGGGGTTATCACAGGTTGGTCAGGGGTCACACAATGTGGGACGGGGTTATCATAGGTACATCAGGGGTCACACACAGAGGGAGGGAAAGGAGCAGAAGTAATCATAGATGGCCAGGTATCAGCTCTGTTGGAAGGTCTGGGGTAGACAAACCCAAAGTAATAGCTGTAGAAAAAAGGAGAACGAAACAACAGCATCGGTTGGGATGGAGCAATTCTCTGTAGGGGTCACAAGACTGGAGAGTTGTGGATGAGGACCTAAGCCATTTCAAAAGAGAACTGGAAGCAGAGCAGTTCCTCTCCTGATGGAGGTACGTGTCTCTTTTGTCGCGAGAACTGAAGGTAATTGGAGAGTCAAAACTGACTTGATGGTCACTGGAGGTCATCAGAGATGGTGGTGATACTACTACTGATGGCCTACTACCCACGTCTTGTCTTATGCTCTACTTACGCTTCTCTCTCTCTCTCTCTCTCTCTCACTGTGATTGATTATTCTGAGTACTAAGTGTAATTGTTATTTCCAATATTTTTTTTTTGTTTGTGTTTAGGTTAGAGAGTTTTTACACTCGTGAGGCCCCATTTACTCTGTGTGTGTGTGTGTGTGTGTGTGTGTGAGAGAGAGAGAGAGAGAGAGAGAGAGAGAGAGAGAGAGAGAGATTAAGTGTCTGTCTGTGTCTACTGATCTACCGTCAACTTGCTAATATGCCCGTCCATTCTGTCTCCCTTTTCATCTACTCTGACTACTTCTGGGAGCTTAAATCTATCTATCTACTTCTACTCTGACTACTTCTGGGAGCTTAAATCTATCTATCTACTTACCCATCTACCTATCTATCTATCTATCTATTACGTACCCGTTCTCCCTCCTGCGCCAAGTCCTCAGCGAAGGCCTCCGGTGGGAGGTAATTGCCGTGGGGGTGGACTGGGGAGTCTGGGGGCGTGGCGAGGAGGTCGACACGCCCACACCGCCGCAGGACAACGCCCTCTGGCGTCACCACGTTTAAACGCCCCTCATCTGCAGGAGAATTGACACACTATAAGTAATCTCTAAACATCCAACGCATCCCGGAGATATTCATACTAAAATCCATCCCTAAATATCCAACACATCCTGAAAATATTCACACTAAAATCAACCCCTAAATATCTAGCACATCCCGGAAATATGTACACTAAAAATAATCTCTAAATATTCAACACAATCCAGAAATATTCACACTAAACAATCCCTAAATATCCAATACATCCTAGAAATACTCATATAAAAACTAATCACTAAGTTTCAAACACATCCTAGAAATATTCACACTAAAATCAATCCCTAAATATCTTCGACATCCTAGAAATATTCATGCCTATATCAATCCCTAGATATACACCACGACCTAGAAAATCTAGACGCTACATTCAATCCTTAAATATCCTTGACATCCTGGAAATAATCCTACTTCTACTAATCTCCATACATCTCTCGACATCCCTGGAGATTATTACATTTCAACAAATCCTGATACATCCGTCGCATCCTTGGGGGGGGGGGCGGTGATTACACTTAAATTAATCCTCGTCTCCATAGCATACTGAAATATGTTTACAGTTAAATAACTCCCAAAAGTCTCCAACAAAATGTGGGAGAGTTCTGCCCAAAATACCGACAATATCCTTGCCTAAATTCGCTCTTCAGTATTCATCCTAGCTGAGCCTCACATCAACATGCACCAGAGTCGACAACCCGATCTATTGTAAATGTGAAAGTAGACCGTATTGTGCATATCAAACTTTTTTCTCCTTTTTATAGGGAATTAAGGAAGGATGGCGTGAAACATGCTTCGAAGGTTCGAGTCCTGAACATGCAGGAGGGTGTGAGGCGAGCAAGGGACAGACGAATTGGAGCAATGTGGTATACGGGGGACGACGTGGTGTCTTTGGACTGAACCAAGGCATGTGAAACGTCTGGGGTAAACCACGGAAAGGTCTATTGTGGGGGCCTGGATGTGGATAGGGAGCTGTGGTTTCGGTGCATTACACATGACAGCTAGAGACTGCGTGTGAGAGAATGTGGCCTTTTTCGTTTGTT
>JAYMFT010149702.1:0-12646 GCA_038088735.1 Panulirus argus
ACACACAACACACACACACACACACACACACAAACACACACACACACACACACACACACACACACACACACACACAGAGCATGAAGAGTGATGGAGAGGAACATAGACATGACAAAAACAGAGGTATCCTGAAAGTTAAGTGAAGCTGTCAAAAGAATAACATGACCTGTTAGAGAAGAAATAATCAAGGAAGTACGTGGCCTAGTTGATGTATGGTGTAGAAGAGTAGAGGACCAGTGCTGGTTAGCTGAATGAGAGATTGTAGAGAAAGTTAAGATATGCAGAGGTTGACACTTCTACACTGAGGGATCTACCTGAAAAGTAGATGACTCCAAAATTAAAATGATTAGTAAAGTAGGAAGTTGAGAGTTCTAAATCACTGATTATTTTTGGCTTGGAAGAAGATCATACTGTACCTGCAGAAAGTCTGAGGAATGGGTAATTAAAAAACTTTCATTTTCGTTATTTTAGTATTTAGTGTGGCCACCATGTGCCTTCAAAGCAGCTTGTATGCATTGCGGCATGGATTCAGTAAGGTTTCTGCAGTATTCGAGGTCAATTCCATTCAACTAGATGTCTCTGATGGCTTCAAGAATGCGAGAAATTGAAGAGTTGTTCCTTTCTTGAAGTTTAAGCTTCATGTGAGACCACAGCTCCTCGATGGGATTCAGTCTGGAGAATTTAAGCTTCATGTGAGACCACAGCTCCTCAGTGGGATTCAGTCTGGAGAATTCTCAGGCCATTGAAGGACATTCACCTGCTTGTCTGACAACCATTTCATGACCTTCTTTGCCTTGTAACATGGTGCACTGTCTTGCATAAAGAAGTTGCAGCCATGGATCTCATAAAAATTCAACATGTCATGAAGAACTTCATTGTATAAGTCTCCATTCATTGTGATGTTCTTGGGAAGCACATGAAATCCCCCATGCCCTAACTCACTACTGAAGCACCCTCAAATCATGACTGAGTCTAGGTGTTTGACAGTCATTTGCACATAATGGGGGTCAAGCAGATTCATGTGTGAGGGACATCTCAACTTGCCAAGCCTCGCTGCACCACACTGGAAAGTCGACTCTTTGCCCTAAAAGACCCTTCTCCAGTCCTCAGCAGTGATATGATTTTAGTTCCTTGCAAAACTGAGACGAGCATCATGCATCTTGCAAGTCAGTAGGGGTTTTCTGGTCAGGGAACGAAGAGGTAGGTTCAGATGTTTCTGGCAGCACTCTTGAATGGTGCATTCTGCAACACTTCAGAGGAGGGTAGTATAGGCTTACTTCAATTGCCTTGCTGAGATGCATGGATTTATCAATACTTGCTTCTTGATAAGCTTTTCAGTAGTTGCTAAATTCTTTCCAGAATGCCTGATACAGATTTATGAGGTGGAATTCACCTTGTGAGAAATTCTTGGCATTTGCAACAGAGCTGCATGTGGCTGACTTGCTCACTCCTGTACACTGACAAATCTCCTTCACTGACATTTTTGCCTCCCTCAGGGTAAGAATCTGAGACCTTTCATGCTGGTTGAGGTTCTTTTGTGCCCCATTCCAAGGCATGGGTGGGTAGCAGTGGGACGAAAAATGAATGAAACAAAAAAAGGGTCTTTGGTAATTCTGCAGCTCATAGCATTGTCCTCTCTCTAGCTTGTCCCATGAGGCGCTGATTTGCTTCTCAGTCCGTGGTGCTGGGATCACCAGGGAGAGTTGCCAAGTACTAATTAAGGGAGATCTGAGCATTTAATAGGCTGATAGATGCAGAAATTCGAGGAAACCCAACTACACAACAAAAGGCCCCATATTCCTCACACTTTCTGTGGGTACTATACAGCAAATAAGGAAGAAAGGCATGTTAAAAGATTGCTGAAGGCTATGGGAGTGCAAGATGTGACTTTCATGATAAAAGAAAGAAGGATTATTGGTTATAACCAAGAGGTAAGGTGAGTACCAGTTATGGATGTGTTTAACTTGGATTCATCAAGCCAGGAAGAACTTAGTAAAGCTAAGAATGTGAAAGGCAATGTAGAATTCAGTGGGAGAAAAAGAGAGTATGGTCAGGAGATAAAAAACTGGAGATGCCACTTGTGGCAAGAGGATGGAATAGCCCCAATAGAACTGCAGAGAGGGCAGGAGTGTTAGGACTTGGTAATATCAGACTGAAAGTAATGTATTCAAATGTTGATAGATTAATAGTTAGGGATAAAGAGCTGTAATTCAAGGATTGTATAAGGGAAAATGCACTTGATATTATTGGAGTCTTGGACACTAAGTTTACAAAAGAGATAAGTTCTCATCTTTTCTGCCCAGTGCAGTACATGATAGCAAGAAAGGAAAGAGAAGGCAAAGGAAGAGGAGGATTATCCCTCTTAATAAAAGATAGCATGAAGTTTCAAGAACTAGGGGAGGATGGCCCATTCAGATGATACATAATGGGAGTTATAACTTTACAGAAGAGCGTAATGTTATTATTGTATAACCCTCCAAAGAATTGCAACAATCTGGAACAGATTTACAATGATAACATTTAAGGAACAATCTGGATGGTATAGGAAGCAGTAAAATGCTCACTTCTTGGAGATGGTAAAGTACTGACAGCGGGGTATTTCAATTATAAAGAGATATAGTGAGGGAATTTGGATTCTCATGGTGATAGGGAGTCACCGAGAGACAAGTTTTTAGAGTTTATAGAGGAAAATATGCTATACAGACATGTTGTAGAGCATAAAAGGATGAGAGGGTATAGTACACTATCATCACTAGACCTTTCTTTATTCTCATGGTGATAGGGAGTCATGGAGACACAAGTTTTTAGAGATTATAGAGGAAGATATGCTATACAAACATGTCATAGAGCATTCTAGGATGAGGGTCGGATGCACTATCATTGCTAGATCTTATCTTTATACATACTAGCTTGGATATTGAGAAAGTTGCATGTGATACATCAGTTGGAAGAAATGGTCATGTAATGCTCTTGTTTGAATATGGGATAAAAGAGGACATTAAAAGAGCAGAGGTGAGACAGGACATAAAGTGGAGATATAATTGCAGAAACTGCACAAACATCAGTTATTTCTATGATAATATAAATTGGGAAAGAAGTTCAGTAGCCAAGAACCAGGGCTTTGTAATGAGAGATTCTATGAAATATACTATGAAGATATAGAGGCATGGGTGGCTAAAATTTCAAATACAAAGTGATCATTAGGAAAGAGGAAAGAATGGTTTACTAAAAGATGTCATACAGGTTTTGATGTGCTGTCAGTGGACTGAACCAGGGTATGTGAAATGGTGCAGGTTAAACCATGGAAAGGCCTGTGGGGCTTGGTTGTGATAGGAAGCTATGGTTTTGGTACATTACACCTGACAGTTAGAGAATTGATTCGAGCGGATGCAGCCTTTCTTTGTCTGCACTGGCACTGCCTTGTCAACGTGGGAAATAGTGATCAAGTATGAGTGAAATGTAGAAAAGGAGCTTCATGATGTGCAGTGGTGAAGACATAGATGGAACTCCAGCCAGCCAGCAGTTGCAGGGTATAAGAGAGCATGGAACAAATATAGCAGGATAAGGAAGAAGGAACAAGGAAACTTTGAAAAGAATATTGTGGACAAGGCAGCTGAAAAATCCAAAACTTTTCCATAAATTCATGAGGAATCAGTTATTAGTTAAAGAGCAACTCATCAACCTAAGGGATTTGGAGAGAAAAATTGTAGAGGATGATGGAGAGATGTGTGAGGAAGTTAATAACAAGTTCGAAAGTGTTTTCACTGTGGAAGACATAATAGCCCCGAGACTAATGAGGTGGAATGGGGAGGAGGTTTTGGAAATCTGAGATATTGATGAAAGTTATAAACAGAATAGAAAGCACTTGACCCTTACAAAGCTCTTGGTGTTGATGAAATTTCACCATATGTGGAAAAGATTTATGCAGATATGCTTGATAAACCACTTAAGTTACTGTTCAAGATATCATTGGAGAGAGGAAAGTGCCAAGGGAATGGAAACGCGCTAAAGTCACAACTATGCATAAGAAAGGAGACCGGGAATGATCATTGAACTACAGACTGTTATAACTAATGAGTGTGGTGTGTTCTTCTGAACATCCTTTCTAAAAAACATTTTACCCAGATCTTGAAGAACTGCTCCTTAGTAAAATCATCTAGCTGAATTCAAAACTTGAAGGTTGGTATCAGGCCACCTCCTCTCTCCCCTCCTCCTTTGTGGACAGCTTGTAGCCCTAAGCCTCTCATTGTAGCTTAATTTTCTTAATTCATTTACCATATTAGATACTCTTCTCAGACCTTTTTAATCAGATCTTTGTGCTTCTTTACGTGATGTAACCAGACTTTTGGGACATAATCCAGTTTTCTTCTGATATCTGCAGCAAATGATTTTATAAACATGTCCTTTTCTGTGTACATTGGGATCGTGATATAGTTTGGTTCGATTTAACGATTTTTTATAGTGCAAACACATAAATTACTCCCATATTTTCATTATAAAATGAGCTGTTGTGGTATAACATGAGCCCAGCTGGCCTTGTTCTGTGAGATGCTAATGCTTTGCGTGCCACACTGCCCATACATATCAATATATTTGTCACACCATCAGTGCTGTGATAGAGTAAAATCTATGCTACATCCCCCTCCAAGCCAAGGTTTGGATGCAGGTGAAAGCACTTGATTTCAGGTGTCTCTATCTTTTAACCTAAGTGTGGCTGAGGTAGCCAGTCACCCTGCCCATGTTTTGAATTCAATCCATGGCATATATACACTTGTCTGTCCATAGGTATATTTGTTACACCATCAGAGCCATGATAGCTTAAAGTCCATGCTACACTTACCAAGTTGAAGTTCAGATACGGATGAAGACATTTGATTTCTTGTGTCTGTATCTATTGGACCCTTCCTTTACCCATTTGTTTTTCAAAGTTTGTTCCAAAAATCGTGGATATGTTGATGTTCTTTTGAAATGTCTTTAAATAGAAAGAACAACCACAAAATATTTTGTTTCAAATGTTAATGTTTTAGAAAATGTTACACAATGAAATATAGGTACACCATCAATTTTCTGGCAACTGATGGTCCATCACCTCCTTTAATCTGGACACAATTATGAGACAGAACTTAAAATTCCTGCAGTCACCAGACTACTTTACTGAGTGGCCACAGATGGCATTGTGTGTAGTGGGAGCTCACTTGGATTGTTTACACTGCACTTGCTGGTGGCAGTACCACGATTTTGTTAGATTCTTAGCTTCTTTTGCTGAAATTTAACCCTAGATATGGCTTCAAAGAGAGATGCGAGTGTTAGTGGTGTCAAATGTAAACACCACTCCATATTGATCCAAGGGAAAGTTGAACTGTTGAAAAAACTGGATGGTAGTGTTTTGGTGCATAAGCTATGTGACATCTGTGATATTGGTTCAACAACTGTGTATGATATAAAAAAGCAATGGGACAAGATATTGAAATTCTATGCAGACAGTGATTCCAAGAAGCAAATGAGTGTTAGGATAGCTATGAAAGATGGTAAGAGTACTGAGCACGATCAAGTGCTGATGGAATGGTTTCAACAATGTCGGAGTCATGGACTGGACTTGTCAGGTAGCATGATAGTGGACCAGGCTCAGTTGTTCCATAAAGAACTTAAATTAGAAAATGAGTATAATTATAGTGAAGCATGGCTTCAAAGACTAAAGAACTGTCGTGGAATTTCCATGCAAAAAGTGTGGAGAAAACAGTCTGCAAACCACAAAGGGGCTGCTGAGTACGTTGATGAATTTTCAAAGCTCGTAGCTGACGAGCACCTCAGTCCTGAGCAGGTGTACGTATAATGCAGATGAAACTGCATTTGTTTGATTTAAGTTTCTAGCAGTCCATGGTGCTTTAGAGACATGGGAGGTGTATAATTAGTGGGTTGGAGATGTGCTGATGAATTGTTATTATGTGACCATGGTTGGTCTGGCAAAATGGTTAAACCAGCAGGACTTTGGAACCAAGGATGCTGGAAAATAAGTGGCGTACCTGTACTTATTTGCTAGGAGTCCAAGGTATCTCAGTACAAGGATAATTATAGAGAATAGAAAATTTAACTGTATGAACTTTATATTGTAGAATACAACAGAAATAAAGAAAAAGTAGCATCTTCTAGAAGAAATGCATCAGTCATATTATTTCAACACTTTTGATAGGGAACCATTTGTTACTTTCATTATCTCATGATGTTACTCTCAGTCTTTGCTTTACATACTGGCTTGTCCCTTCATCTATCATGTCAGAAAGTTCATTACTTTATCAAGGAAACTTTATTAACACTGCCACATATTTTGATATTCATCGTTTGCACAATTAATGGTGTTATTACAGCAAAAGCAAATGGCTGGGAAGGCAAAATAAGAGGCAGAGATAACTTTACTTAGGTCTTTCTCATGGCATCAGCTGGACCATCCTAGTCAGAGCTTGTAGAACCCTGAAATATTTACTTGATTGTGTGTCTGTTTAGTCATCACAGTCATAGTGATCTTTACTAGGCCTACTGAAAGTGAAAGAATTGTGGAAAGGCTTAAGTAAAGCTGATATATGCAGCTCCTCCAAGGGACACCACTTTGATTTCATCTGCAGGACTACATGAGTCGAAGCTTTTCTCTTCATTTGATGAGATATTATCTTTAATTGTGTGTCTGCATAATTATTACTATCATATTTGTCATCTCAGCTGTTATATGTTAAAAAATGGAAAAGCAGGCAAATATAAGGCAGATGCTTGTACCTCCTTGAAGATATTCCTGAACATGCTGTCATCTGGTGATGTGAGTGAGTGCTTGTAATGCCATCTATTGAGAGAAATGATGCTTACTGTTCTCTTGTCTCTTGGAAATTATTGAAAACGTGGAACCCCTCACAACTTATCTAGGGATAATAATTCTTAAGATATAAGTGACCAAGTCAACTTGGGGTTATGATTATTTACACAAAGGCTGAATCTGAATATACTCGGGATAGTAAGGGAAAGGGTTAACCTCCGTGTGGCCAAGATAGCCAGATGCTCTACCAAGGATTCAAATCTGATCCATGGTGTACATACATTTGTCTGTTCATCACAATATTTTTCACACCATCTGAGCCACAATAGATTAAGGTCTATGCTACATTCACCAAGTTGAGATTGGAATACAGCTGAAAATATTTTATTTCAGGTGTCTATATCTTTCAACCTCATGTGGCTGAGGTAGCCAGGCACCTTGTCCAGGATTTGAATCCAAGCCATGTTGTATATATATATTTGTCTGTCCATCAGCGTATTTGTCACACTCTCAGAGATGTGAGAGACTAAAGTTCATTCTACACCCACCAAGTTGAGGTTGGGATACAGGTGAAAGCACTTGATTTCAGGTGTCTGTATCTTTTAACCTCTGCATGGCTATTAGCATACAACACAAATTACTACTGTGCATACCTTTTTGGTACCTGTCTCACACTGTATCATGACCCTACTGTACTGTCCTACCTCAACATGCTCAGCACCCACCTCCATGCAACAGCAATAGACCTCTTTCACCTAAACCACTGCACAACAAACCACCAACTTCCAAATACACATTAAAAGCTCAGCCTGCCCTTAACCCAACAACCTTCACTCACAGAGCCCCTCCATCCCCTAGCAAATACGATGCCAACAAAACACATCACAATGAAATAACCCTATAAGCACTCAACAAAAGTCCTCAACACTGACAAAAACATACTCAATGAAATGACCCAGCAAGCACTAAGCAACCAACCTCCCATCTCGGGTAAACCAAAAACATACTCAATGAAATGACCCAGCAAGCTCTAAGCAACCAACCTCCCATCTCGGGTAAACTTCAGCCCTCCAGATATACACCCATCATGCAAACATGAGTTGCACTGTCCTTGTTATGCTCTGGAGATCACCCATCAGTACAACACTTCAAACAAAGTTTCAGTATATCCCACAACCTTTCATGGGGGCAAAAAAGAGACTCTCGGATGTAAATGTGCTGAGAGAGGCAGCTGGTGGGATGTCTGGTCATTGCCTGGTTGAGACAAGGATGACAAATTTTAGAGGTTTTTGGAAAAGAGGAAATGGAATGGATGGGAAGAGGCTATCTTTTATTAAAAGGTATAATCCTCCCCATCATTTGCCTTTCTTTCTTTTCCTGCTAGCATATACCCCTTTGGGTAGAACAGGTAAGAACTTATCTCTTTGGTAAGCTTAGTTTCCAGGTCTTCAACAATATCAGGTGTGCTTTCTCTTATTCGATCCTTGAATTCCAGCTCTTTACCACAGGCCATTAATCAGTAAGCGTTGAATAAATTACTTTCAGTCTGACATTACCATCTAGCACTTTTGCCCACTTTCCAGTGCTAGCAGGGCTGCTCTGTCCTGTGCCACATGTGGTGTCTCCAGTTTTTTGTGTTCTGACTACTCTTTGCTTTTCTCTCTCTTTGTTTCTTAGATTTGTCATATTTGATGAGTAAACCACTGAATTCCACAGTGCCTTTAAGATTCCTAGCTTTTCTAAGTACTTCCTGGTTTGATGACTCCAAGTCAAATGCAACCTTTACTGATCACTCCCATATGTCTTGGATATAACCTCCAATTCCTTTCCTTTCCTTTTCACAAAAATCACATCTGGCTGTCCCATAGCCTCCAGCATCTTTTAATACACATATCCTCCTTTCCCCCCCCCTTTTTTCTTATCTAATGTATGATCTTCCAAGCCAAAATTGATCAATGATTCAAATTTATTAACCTCCTTCTCTACTGTTCTTTCTAATTTTTTTTTGCCACACACTTTTCATTTACATCTCTCAGTGTAAAAGTATTACCCTCTGTGTCTTTAATTTTATCTACAATCTCTCTTTTACTTAGCAAGCTCTATAGTTTTCTAAACCTTCCATCAGCTAGTTCATAAACTTACTTGATTGTTTCATCTCTAAAAGTGCATATTATTCTTTTGGCCACTTCACTTGATTTCCTTTTTTGCCATTGTTTGTGTCACCCTGGGTCTATGTTTCTCTCCATCCTCCATGACGCATCTTGCTCTGTTGGTCTGCTGCCAAAATTGCACCCACCCAAACTTCCCTGCCCTCAGCTGTTATCAGTCTCTGTGTGTCATAGTATTTTTCTCTAACTGAACAGCTGTCGATATTGATAGATCTGTGTGTGCTTTGTCCTTTCCTCTGTCTGAATCGCTGCCAGTATAGCTACTGCAATTCCATGCCCATTATTGTTTTTAAGAGATTTTGTATGCATCCTAGTCCTGTCCTCTGACTTGATAGCCTCTAGCACATTCAGAGAAGACTCATCAGACTTTGTTTGTTTTTTAATGGTTTCAGTTTCTTTCTTTTGGTTATGTATCTACAGAATCCCCTCCTCTGAACTGTATTTCTTTTCCTGTCAAGTCTCATGACTTTTTTCATTATGCTTGAAATATTTCCTCAGTTTTGATTAACTCTAAGTCAAGCTGTATTACCTTCATGTGTTACTCATTAACAGGTTCTTATAACATTCCCCCAAATTTTTTTTCTGATGTAATGCATTGGAAAAGCCCAGGGAAAATTTATTGTTCAAGAAGACGCACTATGTATCGTGAACTTGATTAATGAAATGACGTGAATTAAAGAACAAAGAGGGGAAATGGTGCTGAGCAGAAAGAATGTTGCAGCTGTACACATAGAAGACATCGGTTACTTAAAGTTATCTGTGGGTGTTAGTAATGTCTAGTAAGCAAATCCATGTAGCAGCAGACATTAACAGAGTTCCACGGTGCACCTACTGAATACTTCCACTGTGCAAGCCATACAACCAACTTTACATGCTCACAATGCTCTCAGGCTGTGACCATTCATCATTCTCAGAATGTTGTAATACTTATTGTCCAGTTTTTCAGTGTCACTGCAAAATGACATTGGCACTTGGCAAGAATTGTATGTGAGTAGCACTGAGCTATTGGAAATCTTTGCTTAGATTATGTACAACTCATTTTATGAGAGGTTTTCTTCAGTTGTGTGGATCTTTGCTGGACCTTCAGCTGTTTGTGGTAATTTCAGAAATGGTGAAGTTTCCAGAAAAAAAAAAAAAGCATTCAAGCAAAATCCCATTTAGACACCCTTCAGCTGTGGATTACTGATGAGTTTGTTCTGCTTGTGATATCTGCTTGCTCTGCTTTCTTCCCTTGTTAGTTTTCTGCTAGAAAAAGGAATGGGGCTTTTGAAAGCATTTATTTAGTTGTTGACATACTGGCATTTGTTAAAGACTGGAGATCAGGTATAGAAAAGGAAATGAAGAAAATATATTCGAGTGAGAAACTTTAGAAGTTGGTGAATGAGTCTGGGAAAGTGTGTGAAAGTATGAAGTTGAAAGCAAATGTGAACAAGAGCAAGGTTATTAGGTTTAGCAAGGTGGAGGGCCAGGTTAGTTAGGATGTGAGATTCAGTGGAGAAAATTTGAAAGTACTGGAGTGTTTTAGATTCCTGGAAGTGGACATGATAGCAAATGGAGCCTTGGAAGTGGAAGTAAGTCATAGGATGGGTCAAAGGGCAAAAGTTCTGGGAGCAATGAGAGATGTGTAGAAAGAGTGGTCATTATTTGGGAGGGCAAAAATGGATATATTTGAAGGCATAGTAGTTCCAATGATGTTGTATGGATGTGAGGCATGGGCTATAGATGAGGTTGTACCAAAGAGGGTTGATGTGTTGGAAATGAAATGTATAAGGGCAATAAGTGGTGTGAGATGGTTTGATTGAGTAATTAAATGGTAAGAGAGAAAAGTGGTATGAGAAGAGTGTGGTTGAGAGAGCTGAAGAGTATGTGATGAAATAGTTTGGACATATAGAGAGAATGAGTGCAAATGTATTTGTCTGAAGTGGAAGGGAAAAGGAGAAGGGAGTGACCAAACTGGTGATGGGAGGATGGATTGAAAAATATTTTGAGGGGAGTGCAGAGGGGCTGAACATGCAGGAGGGTGAAAGGTATGCACAGGATAGAATGAATAGGAATGATGTGGTATACAGGGAATGTTGTGCTGTAATTGAACTCAATCAGGATATTTGAAGTGGTCGGGAAAACCATGGAAAGGTCTGAGGGGCCTGGTTGTAGACAGGGGGCTGTGGTTTTGGTACATTGCATATGACGGCTGTAAAATGGATGTGAGCAAATGCGCCCTTCTTCACTTGCTCCTGGCTCTTCCTCACTAACTCAGGAAACCACAGACAAACATGAAAGAAAGAAAAAAGAAAGATATTCATAAGTATGCAGTGTGTCCAGAAATTAGGAATAGGAACAGAGAAACCTCAGGTAGCATAATGGACAAGTTACCAAGACCATGTAGCTGCTAAATTTGATGCTGAGACATACTTCAAAGTTAATTTGTGGGTACCTGCTCTAGATGCCCTTATTTCTGATTTAAGTTCTCACTTTACAGAACATCATTGTCTGTCATTTTTGGTGGCATGACTTTTTCTGAAGCATTTCATTAGTACTAAATGTAGCAAAATTAGGTCTTCTGTAGAAAAATACAAAAATATTTTACAGATAGAAATAGGTAGGACTGAGGCAGAAGTTCTAGCATGGTGACGGATGTGAATCAGAAATTGGAAGAGGACATTTGTCCACCCATTACTTCTGTTGAAACTGTGGATACTTTCCCATCAGCTCTTTATCCTACCATCTTCACACTTATAACTATTCTTGCTTTCCTATCTGCATCAACAGTTGAACCAGGATGTGATCTTTGGAAACCATTCGTTATTCTAAATTCCATTCGCAGCACCATGACAGAAAAATATTTGAAGGCACTTCTTCTGCTCTCATTACACGTAATGAGGATTCCAGACACAGAAGCTTTTGTGACAAATTCATTAACATTGGCTTTCATCCCCTGGAATTGAAAATAATTCTTAAATGAGATTTTGACAGAGATTTTATAAGCTAGATGAATTTTTTTCATTTTAGAATAGGTATGGTAAATCAATATCATGCTGCTCAGATTATGGAGATTTGTTTACATTGATTCAAATTTAACTGTAATTTGATTTTTATTGTTGAATTATATATTCGTTTTCTCTTATCTGAAGTATGTATTAACATGTTTTGTATTTGATTACCAACTTGCAAAATGTTTTCTACTTCAATCAGTTGGCTTATTGCTTTCTCATGTTCTCTGGTTGCATGAGTGTGTGTGTGTGTGTTTATGTTGAAGGCTCCAGTCATGGACAAAAGTCCACATGAAGGCCACACCCTAATTGAAAAATAGAATTAGGAAAAGTGAAAAAAAAAAAACAAGGAAAGCATTTACGAATTTTTGAGAAAGTGAAAGACCTGTCTTTTGAAATGAACCAGGTCATAGTTATTGGGAAAGACATGAGAAGGTAGAAAGTTCCAAAGCTTCGACCAGCAGGGAAAGAAGCAATTATCAAAATGGCACTCCCTTGAGTTACTGATGACCACAAAATAGTTAAGTGATGCAGCAGCTAGCCGAGTATTCTGTGGTCTAACTAGTGGTGGGGGCACACAAGCAGTCAGCTCTCGGGAGCAAAAGTCAGAGTAATACCTATAGAAGAGGGAAAGTGAACCAACATTGCAGCGTAGGGCAAGGGGGTCAAGTTTGGAAGTTAGCCTG
>JAYMFT010149713.1:0-12646 GCA_038088735.1 Panulirus argus
GAGAGAGAGAGAGAGAGAGAGAGAGGGGGGGGGGAAGGAAGGGACAGACAGATAGACAGACACACACACACACACACACACACACACACACACACACACACCAGTGACCCTAGATACTAAATACTAACAGAAAGACAAGACGGTGTTCCCAGCTGGTATAAGTGAGCGAGGATCAGACAGATGGTCATAGTTCGTCACCTACAAAAAACAGCTGGCTCAACAGGTGGTAGGGAGTGTGGGGAGATGGGGGTAAGGGGGTGGGAGGTAGCGGTGGGTAGGGTTAAGGGGTAGCAAAAGTAGATTAGTCGGCAGGAAATGGTCGTCACAGCTGCTGCCGTAGCGACAGGCCGTGCCACGAACCACCGTCACCCTATGGGGACGACTGCCGTCACCCTTGGAGGACGACTACCGTTACCCTAAGGGGACGACCACCGTCACCCTTGGAGGAAAGACAACCGTCACCCTTAGAGGAACAACGACCACCGTCATCCTTGGAGGGACGACCACCGTCCCCCCTCGGAGGAACGACCACCTTGACGACGGACCGCTCGAAATGTTCAGAAAGTCGGAGGAGGAGAGAGAATGTAATGCCATTGGATTGGAAAAAAAAAAGGGGGGGGGGGAGCCAATGTCGTGCCTATTTTCTATATCAGAAGGTTGGAATTTTGAGCTGAACCTCACACACCAACATCTCTGGAGACTGTGGTATTATGAAAACGCTGGGAAAGATAGTCAAAAATCAAGTATATATAATTGTTTCCAAGGGATAACCCGCTACTGTGAGAGAGAACATGGGGTTCTGAGAGACGAGGCCACGTGTAACAAATCTTTTAAACTTTTATGACCGCCTGAGCTCTGATTCAGGCAAACGAGACTCCGGATTGGTGGTGTGTGTGTGTTTTTGGACTGCCAGGAGGCATCTGACACCGTCCCACACAAGGGGTTGGTGAAGAAAACTGGCGATGAAGCACTCACTGCCCTCCTACTGCCGCTGCTGCTGCTGGCACTGTGGCACTCACTGCCCTCCTCCTCCTCCTGACCCCTGGCACTGTGGAATTCACTGCCCTCTTCCTGCTGACCCCTGGCACTGTGGCACTCATTGCCCTCCTCCTCCTGACCCCTGGCACTGTGGCACTCACTACCCTCTTTCTCCTGACCCCTGGCACTGTGGCACTCACTGCCCTCCTCCTCCTTACCCCTGGCACTGTGGCACTCACTGCCCTCCTCCTCCTCCTGACCCCTGGCACTGTGGAATTCACTGCCCTCCTCCTCCTCCTCCTCCTGACACCGTGAGAACCAGTGGTGGTGACGGGGTGCCAGAGACATGCAGACGACACCCTATACGACCCCTCTGGCTCTCGGCTGGTACCACCTGTCGTCCCCCAGCGATAGTGTGTCGCCGCGGCACAAGAACGACAGCCCAGGGTCGCGTACCCACCCTGTCGCACGCTGGCTGTTCGTGGTGTGGGAAGAGCACAGCGGAAGGATACATAACGGGAGACCTGGTGGTCGGTCTGTGACCGAGGCTACTCTGCTGGACGACAGCGGACTATAAATCTAGATTGATGGAGACTGGATAGTAAAGTAGAAGGCTTCTCCCCACCCACTACTATAGATGGAGACAGGATAGTAAAGCAGAAGGCTTCTCCCCACCCACAACTATAGATGGAGACAGGATAGTAAAGCACAAGACTCCTCCGTACCCACCACTCTAAGACGGAGACAGGATAATTAAAGCAGAAAGACCCTCCCATCCAGGTACTCCGAGATGGATGCCTTGCGGGACACCACACCAGAGAACTTGCTCCTCTTGGCCATTCCTTGTTCTCAAGGCCATCTCCTAGCTCTCCCCCCAACCTCAGTTGTCCCAGATGCCATCCCCCTCCCAGCACAGTCTCAGCAGTCATCCAGCCGCTGTGTCTCACTATTCAGTGCGTGTATTTCTCATTTCTAGCAGTTTGTCTCGGGCCAGATGTCGGGATTTCTCATTTCCCCCTTTTGGCTCAAGGGGGAATCCACTGGAGTTACATCAGCGATGAATTCTCTCTCTCTCTCTCTCTCTCTGGGAGACGCACTGGAGTCTCTCAGAACATCTCCCTATTCGATCTCCAAGAGCACCCACCCACATTGCGCCCCCCCCCCAAGCTGTCATATGCCCACCACTCATCATCCACGACTTCTCAAACTCCTATATGGACCCACTGTCGTAATCTACGTCGTGCCCCCTTCAGTACGTCATGATTGCCGTTATTATCGTGATAGCACGTAATTAGGGATCCGTTACGGTTGGTAGGAGGGGGAGGGAGAGAGAAGGAAGGGGAGGGAGGGAGGGAGGGGAAGGGGACTTCGGTATAAGATGAGGCAGCGTTCATGGTGCCAACACACACACACACACACACACACACACACACAAGGGTCATTATCCTAATAAACGTGTTTGTATGTTTGCTCGTCTTCCTCTGCTCTCACTTGTTCAACTGGTGTGAGAACAGAAGTGTGGTTGTGTGTGGGCATTTAACTACCTCTTTGCACAGTATGGGAAGGGAATCCTTCTACTGCTACTAACACTACTACTACTACTATTACTACTATTATCATTATTAGTATTATTGCTGTGAGGATTCAGTAGGATATGGGGACCTGAACACTCAGCAATGAGAGGCGTGCATAGGATAGAATGAAATGGATCGTTGTGGTACACCGGGGGCGACGCCAACAAGTTGAACCATGGAAAAATCTGTGGAACGTCCTTGTGGACGGCAGGTTCTGATATCAGTTCATTATACGTAACCGTAGTGTAGATGAGTGCAAATGACGCCATTCTTCGTTTGTTCCTGACGCTAATGTCAGTATTATTGTTATCCTCTACAGCAGGAGGCAGTTCCCAAGGTCACAACGAGGTCATGGTGCTGGAGGGGCAGGAGGCGGACCTTCCCTGCGTGACCACGCCCGCAAAGGGTCAGGACAGGTCCACCAGCGACGGCCGATACATCATGGTGTCCCATCCTAGCCTTGCTGACCACCAGCGGCCTGACCCTCCCCTGCTCATAGTCTGGTACAAGGATGGCATTCGCTCATCCATCTACAGGTGAGGCAACATGAGTAACGTATGTATAATGCATGTGTGAATGTATGTATATATGTATCTATCTGTGTCTGAAGGTATATGTGCATGTTTTTATCTTTTTTCTTTTATCTGTTTGCATGTAAATGACTGTGATTATCATTTGTGTCTTACGAGGGGAGAGAGTTTTTACACTCGTGTTGACCCCGTCTCTTAACCTTGTATATATGTAACTATCTTTACTCCTATATGCGAATACACAAACACACACATACACACCCCCGAATCTTAGCCTGGTGCCCATTTATCGACAAAGCCCCTTAAGGAAGGACGAATAGCTGTATGTATGCGAGTATCCTTGTATGCGTATACCTGCGTATTTGTATGCATATGTGTGTGTGTGTGTGTGTGTGTGTGTGTTGGTCTGCCTGTGTATTTCCATACATGTACGTATGCTTAAACGAAAGACGAGTTACTCATATTAGAAGTTTGGATAGTAGTTTTAGTAAAACGAATTCTATATTTGCTAACAAAAAACCTTTTCATTGTCTCTCCTCCCCTCCCCCCCCCCACCCTGTCTATTGCGATCGACGATGACGACCGCCACCTCATTCCTACGACCGCAGTTACGACGGTCGCACCCCGGGCCGCGAGCGGCACTGGTCCCAGCGCCGCAGCCTGGGCGGCCACCTGAACCTGACCCTGCCAGCTGGTCCCCGCGCCCGGCCCCAGCTCGCCTTCCTCAAGCTCTCCCACGCCCACCAGACCGACGCGGGCGTGTACAGGTGCCGCGTGGACTTCGGCCGCGCCCCCTCCAGGAGCACCTTCACCCGGCTCTCCATCGTAGGTCAGTTGCTATCCATTCTTAGAAAGTTACAGAGCAAGACTAACCACTGACCTGTGGTGACCTGGCGTTTGACCTGACTCGTAAGGTCAAAAGGGCCGGGGTCATCACAGGAGACCAAGGGGTTGCACAGTTGCGTTCAAGAGGGGTGGGGGGGGGGTCACACAGCCGTGTTCAAGGGCGGCACAGCCGTGCTCAAGGGTCACACTGCCGTGCTCTAAGGCTCAACGTCACCGTGTTCTGAGGGCTGTACAGTGACATAAGAATCTCCACGCCTATAGTGCCGTACGAGAACACTTGACCGTGACACACGTACACTCATCACAACCGGTTTACCAGAAGCAAATGTCAGAGGCAGCATTATCAATACCCCAGGGTTGTGTGTCTAAATCTAATGAACTTTGATGAGAGAGAGAGAGAGAGAGAGAGAGAGAGAGAGAGAGAGAGACCATCATCTGATCGCCCGGGGCAGCCATCATTAACTCCCAAGGCATCTGGGCGAGTCGAGTGTCCCCCCCCCTAAACACCACCCACCTAGCTGCTGGGGGAGGGGGGGAGTGTGGGAGGGAGAGAGGGAGGGAGGGAGGGAGCGAGATGTCATGAACACCCTGCCTGCTCTCACATCTCCACTTCCCTCTCCCGCCCCATGACACCAAGAGAAAGAGAGAAGTAGGAAGCTTAATCATATGTTTTTTTTTCTTCTATAAAGATGATTTTACTTCCTCAAAAAGAAAAAAAATTATTCTGGAAACCTCAAAGTTACTTGTTAGACCTTCACGCTGATGAGCTGGCCGACGAGGAAGCAGCTTTTCTAGTGTCTCCAGGGCAGCAGCGGCGGCGGCGGCTTGGCAACGACACACTTAAATTATTCGTTCGTTTCCGCCCCCTTCAGCATGTCCGCCCAGGGCGGACGACGTGGGCAGATATGCCATCACATCCAGCGATTGCCACTTCCCGTCCTACTCAAGTCTTCCCCCTCCCTCCGCCACCGTCAAGGGAACTTGCAGACCGGGGGGGCCCTGGAGGAGGCCCCTTGCAGCCACCTCCTCCAAGAACACTCCCCTTAACAACACAACACAGTGGATGTCACTTTTCTCTCCCCTGACCACCTCGTTCCTGTTTACAGTACCGTCCGGCTCGCCCAGCGTGGAGGTGTGGACGGGGGGCCGCTGGCTCCGTACCGCCCAGGAGACGCCCGCAGCCACGGTCGAGGTCGGGACGAACCTCCGGCTTCGATGCTCCGCCGCTGGAGGTACGTGGATGATGCCCTCCGCTCCTTGCTGCTACTGCCACTACTACCGTTTCTACCGCTGGTCCTCCTCCTTCTGTTCCTACTGCTGCTGCTGCTGCTCCTCCTCCTTCTGTTCTTGCTAATCTTCCTCCTCCCGTTCTTACTCCTGTTATCTCTCTAGTTCCTGCTACTGCTCCTCCTCCTCCTCCTCCTGTTCTTGCTGCTCCTTCTCCTCCTACTCTTGTTCCTGCTGTTGCTGCTGCTGACCAGAACAAAAGGGCTTAGTTCCAAGGCTATATACACGGGATACTGGACCACACTCTATATTTTCTATATCATGTACAGCATCCGGGTTTTCTCTCTTTTTCCCCCCAAAGGTCGGCCGGTTCCTGAAGTGACGTGGTGGCGCGGAGGTCAGCAACTCCTGGGCGAGGTGGCGTACCAGAGCAACCTGGTGATCGGCACGGTCAACGTGACGGTGAGGTCGGAGGACGCTCACACCCCTATCGTCTGCCAGGCCTCGAACACGCACCTCACCCCTCCTCGCAGGACACCCCTGCAGCTCCTCGTCCTGTGTACCTATCAAGTCGTTGTTGATCCTTAGCAATAAGGAATATGTAGATATATGCTATATCTACAGCATACTATATAGAGGTATAACCTGAAGTATGATATCAACAGAGTACCGACACTTTTAAGCCACAACATCACACTAATCTGTTTTCTCTCTTCGTCAGCGTCGCCGTCGTGGGTGAGGGTGGCTGGAGCCGACGGGCCCATGTCCGTGGGCGTGTCGTACACGGTGGAGTGCCGCAGCAAGGGCGCCAGGCCCCCGCCCGTCCTGACCTGGTCCGTGGGAGGTCAGGAACAGGTCCACGCCATGTCCACGGTTGGTAACACGTACCCCTTCTGTCACATGTGTCTTGTATGTGACCTCTAGAATCACGTGTGTTGGTGACCTGAGTCACATATGCGGTGGGCCCCAGACTCATATGTTGTGGTGACTAGATTCACTTGTGTGGTGACCTCCAGCGTCACTTGTGGTGACTCGGAGTCACATCTGTGGTAACTAGAGTCATATATATGGTGTATGTTGAACTATAGGGTCACATATGAAGTTATGAATTATAACACACACACACACGAGTACACACTTCGCACTAACGCCCCTGGCATGCTGCTCCCCTCAGACGGACTCGAAGGGGGAGACGGTGAGCCGACTGATGTACAAGCCCCTCCCTGAGCACGCCGGCGCCCACCTCACCTGCACGGCGCGCCCTCCTGACCACGCCCACTCCCCCCACGCCACGCCCAACGTATGGGCCAAGAGCGACTCCGTGCCCCTCAATATTCTCTGTAAGTGTTGTGAGCGGCGGAGGTGTGACAACAAACCAGAAGCTAAACACGACATACCCAGAATTAATTTCCTTTGGAGAATCCACTCCATATTCACACCCTGTCTCTTCCAGACAAGCCGGAGGTCCAGCTCGAACTGCAACGCCTCAGGCCTTCCTCCTCGGGGTCCTTACCACGCCGCCCCCCGTTCTCCCCCTCCACCCACAAGACCAAGAACCTGATCCCCTCCGAGGGCGACGTCTCAAAGACTTCCTCCTCCTCCTCCTCTTCGACGATGCTGAAGGACAGCTCTAGGAAGACCCAGGGCGCCAGGGACGGCGAGGGACTTGAAGAAGAGGGGGACGACGTGAGTCTGGTGGAAGGGGAAGGAGCCGTCCTGCAGTGTCACGTCAGGTCGAACCCGGCGGCCTTCCACGTCAGCTGGTACCGGGACGTGAGTAGTGGCTCTCTCTCGCTTTCTCTCTCTTTCTCTCTCTCTGGCGAGGTGGGAGAGGCGCAAGGCTACCTGGGGATGATGGCTAAGCGACCGCAACATCCGCCTTACAAACAAAAGAGCTGCGGATCCTTAAAGGATACACTTAAAGCGCCTGTTTTCTTTAATGATGTCTGAAGGGTTATCAAAACGAGTAAAGTACTCCTCAAGGCAACACAGACTTGGATCACCCTTGGGCAAAATCTTTCATCCAGTACCATAAATAAGCTTAGCTTTTCAGCGTCCACAGGAAGGTGTCTGTTTCCAAGAACTGCATGGTAGTTACGACATCATTTTAGATTTCAAATGTCTTTTGATTCCCATGAAATGAGGGTATGAATCCCATGATAAAGATACATAAACGAATATTTCGTATTCTTTCACACATGGATTTCTCACACACATAACAATTAAGGAAACATCGCCCATCTTAAACAGGAAAGCCTTTTTAGGTCCATCACTGTACACAAACAACAGCTCCACCCTTGAGTATGTTGTTGACTGTAGCTTGAGTCTCTATTCTGTTGAGTCTTTCTCTTGTTGTTTGTTTCCTGTTATACCGCTGGTGTTGTGACCGTTCCTTCCCTTGTTTGCGACCTCGGCAGGGCAAGCCTCTCTCCCCCGCGAGGAGCCCGGACGTGGTGGTGAGCAACATGAGCGTGGTGCTCCGACAGCTTCGGCGTCAAGACGCGGGGAACTACACCTGCTCCGCCCACAACACGGAGGGCACCAGCCGCAGCAACTCGGTCCTCCTCCACGTCACGCGTGAGTATGGGGGGGAAATATGGTTGAGACGAGGGAGAGGGAGACTGAGGGTGGGAGGGAAAAAGGGAGGGATGATGATGGAGCCACACAAGTGGTCATAACGACGTCCTCTGGCATCCCCGCAGATGGTCCCGAGTGCCTCCGGGACACGGCGCAGGTCCTGGGAGTCCCGCGTCACCACCCCCTCAACGTCACGTGCCAGGTGGCCGCCCACCCGCCTCCCACAGCCTTCTCCTGGGCGCTCAAGTCCTCCCGGGGCCTCCTTCAGGTCCCCTCGGAGATGATCACCTCCGTAGGAACCACCTCCTGGATATCCTACACCCCGCGGGCGGCTGTGGACTACGGGGAGCTCCTGTGCTGGGCCCACACTCCTGCAGGACGTCAGAAGCGCCCGTGTGTGGCTCGCCTGGTGCCCGCTGATAAGCCGGACGCCCCCGAGCAGTGCAAGGCGTCCCGCAGGACTCTCCACACCATCACGGTATCCTGCACGGCCGCTCACGACGGAGGGTTACCCCAGACCTTCTTCATGAGGGTGAGTAGCACACACATCGGGAGGCAAGCGCGGGTGTTAACGTGCATGTAAACAACCTCCCGTATGTAAACAGGGTTTTGCAGGCACATGAGAGTAAACAAGAATGACTGAGAATAGTTTTGCTAGTACACGAGAGTAAACAAGATGGTTGAGAATGTCACTAAGGTAGGTTAGGAACCCTACGGAGGACTGCTGACTCGTAAGGTACATTATAAAACTGGTGTGTGTGTGTCTGGGTGTGTGCGTATTTTAAGTACTGTACGTGACGCTCCTCCTCCTAATCCTCAGGTCTTCCAGTCGGGCCAGGAGGTGGCCAACAGCACCAGCGTCACCTCCCAGATCACGGCCTACGACCTGGAGCCCAACACCCGCTACCGCCTCACCCTCTGGTCCGCCAACACCCACGGCACCAGCAGGAGCACCTCGCTCTTCGCCTCCACCGCCCCGGCCAACGGCTCCTCCACTTCCAGCAGCATGAACGGCCACTCCTCCAGCAGCGGGAGGGGACCCCTTGCCACTCTGGGCCCCTCCCTCCTGGCGGTGGTGGTGGTGGTGACCGTCTTGGGTCTCGTTCTCGGCGTCGTGCTCGGCATCCTCACCCAGAGGATCGCTGTCCCTGAACGCTCCTCCAACGACTCGGACGACGACGACGACAACTCGTCGCCGTCGGAGGTCGTCCTTAGTCGCGCGCGGGCACCCAGGGGGCGTTTAGGTGAGTCCCGCAGGTAGGAAGATGGGAAACGCGGGTAAACGCACGAGCCAAACTTGTTGTACATTCCTTGTCCAGTGAAACACATCTCTCATGACTTCCATGACCCACGAAATCTCAACCAGCAATACGTACTTTTGTCCAGTCTCCTTCTATCCGCAGGCCGAGGCGGCCGGGGCCCTACGGGAGCTCGACAGAAACCATCGGCACGCTGTGATATAGTCAAGGTCGCTCGGCGAGGAGAGCAGAACAACCCGCACGTATATGCTGACCCCATAGCCCTGCGAGGGGGGGAGCAACAACAAGCACATCAAGCAACACCTGAGGAAATTATCGATGTTACCCATAACAACAACAACAACAACAACCGTCCTACGTTTTCTATAACGAACCCTGGCCATAGTCCCCAGTCGCAATCCCTACTGTGGCACCTTCCCAACTCCCGTCTTCTCCGTAACAAGATAGATTTGAGATTCCCACAGAAGGACATTCCGAGGAAACCTGTGCGGGTAGAGCCGCCCAAACTCCCGACCCTGGAAAACCCGTGTACAGCCATCAGCCAGGTGAAGAAATGCACAGCGCTTCCCAGCCTAGAATTTCGACTCATTCTAATTCCAGAAACCAGTAAGATGCTGAAGTATGCCCTTGAGAGAGACACCAGGCTTGTACCATACCTACCCAAGGAATCACCTCTCTCCGGCTCGTCCTCGAAATTTCCGACTATAAATGAAGAGGAGGAATACAAGCCCTTAAGTGTAGGTCAACAGAAGAACTTCTCTTCCATGACAGTCACCCCTTACGAGTCCATCCCCGTTTCAAAGAAAACCATCATAGAAAACGGTAGCGCAAATGGAGGGGATACTACCTTAAAAGCCATCGAGGAAGATCCCGTGAAGACTATAGATGAATTAATACCTCAAGACACCCCACGACACATTTCCTGCAGCAGTGACCAGATAGAGAATGCACGACTCGCCTTTATGAACAACTGTGATATCGAGAGCAAAGCGAAAGAGCCAGATAACGTAGTCTGTGAGTGCAACAACCAAGAAATACAAACAGAGTCAACTCCTAAAGCTCAGGAGCCTATAAATAACACATCTCGGAAGGACAGAAACCCAAATGAACCGTATGAAACGACATTAAACTTATTCAAAGACCGCCTAAATTTATATAAGCCTGAGAACCTCCTACGCTGCAGCAACCAGGAGAAACAAACTGAGTCAACTCCCGAAGCCGCCAATGGGGTTGTAAACATGATACCTCGGGAGGAGAGAGATCCCACTGAACCATACAGAACTACGTACGACTCATCGAGGGACCAACACCCGTATAGACCTGGCATCCTTCGCCGAAACAGCATTCCAAACCACAGACCGAACAGGGTGAGGATATCACCATATGGACACGTTCCCGAACCCACCAGGATGACCCACCACTACCAGCACCAGCAGCACCTGCTGCAGTGGGCGCCAGGGGTGCGGGCGGTACCCTCGGGTACCCCGGGCCGCTCTGTTGTAGCCTCCATACCCCTGGCGGGCAAGCTCGGCGCCAGACACCAGCCCTACGGAACTCCCCTGGCCTGCGTCCCGCGGAGCGGCCTCCAAACGCCGACGGGGTCGACGCCGAGGAGGTACACGGAGCCACTAGTAAGTAGCCGCCACACGTGTTTGTAAGCGCGGATCTGGTTTACAGCTAGTTAGATCTGATGTTCTAGCGTTGCTTCCTTGATATATAGGTATAGATAGAGTCATTCAGAATCGTATTCGTATTCGTAGTCGGGTGAATTGGATGCTAATGAGGTAGGTACTTATTCCACAGCTGATGCCGGAGGGAGGTACCAGCCCGCAGACCACGACCCCTTCAGCGCTATCGGGGCTCCGACGAGCAAGGGTCGGCCTCACCTCCCTCTTCAGCCTCTCGTCCTCCACGTCGTCGTCGTCGTCGTCTTCTTCCACCTCCTCCTCCTCCTCCTCCTCTTCGTCTTACTTAAGCAGGTGGGGGAAGAGGTCGGAAGACGCCACGCCCTCGCCCTTCGCCGACATCAAGCTACGCAGCGGCCGGGCGCTGGTGAAGTCGCCTCAGAGGTCGCTCTTCGGGAGCCGGACCTCGCGGCCTCACAGCGTGCACGCGGTGGCCGCCGCCTGCGGCCCCGAGCACGTCCTCCACTGCTACGTCGACGCCGAGTGCATGTCCTCCTCGACCTCGTCCTCCCCTAGGTCTTCCTCGTCCTCCTCCTGCTTCCCCCACTCCTCTTCGTCCTCGTCCTCTCCGGTCTCGTCCTTCTACTCGTCCGAGAACTCGCTGTCCATCTCCACCCCTCTGTCCAATTCGTCCTCGTCTTCCTCCTTCCAGTTCTCTACGTCCTCTTCTTCGTCGGCATCCTCGAGTTCTCCCCTGTCCTCCTTTCTCTCGCCTTCGCTGACTACTCCTTCGTCCTCCTCATTCCTCTCCCTGGCCTCCTGCTCCACCACTCAAGATTCCTTGCTTTCAGGACAAGTGACTCCCACTTAGAAGGGGGGTGCGAAACTTTCGGCACTTACTCTCTTATAAGTACAAGGACATTGCTAAAGACATCAGGGTGTTCCTTAATGTGCAATAATGTGTTCAAAATACTTAACAAATAATCTTAAGCATTCACGGAATGTTCTCTTCAAAGACTATTTTTGTATACATTATACCCATGTACAGTAATTTAGGCTACGAGGCTACAATTTTACCTTCCTCTCGCAGTAACTTTAAGAAAAACGACTCAGTTATTGGGTCAGACCAACAGTGTACATTCATATGGTACCAAATACAATCTTTCTTTTTTTTTAACAACATGTCTTTTCCAAAATCCGAACGTGGTGTCTACTCAGTCATCATTTTTTTTTAAATCATGCATCCCATTTTTCCAATTACAGGTGACACACGGAAAATAATAACGTTAAAAAAAAAAAAAAAACAGGAACGAGTCTTCGGTGGGTAATTTCAAACCTCCAGATTGCTACAGAAAAACTACAGGACCAGTCCCCATGTTCCGAGGACTGCAGACGGATCTTAATCTCGTGTGTAATCTACTGTACCCTCGTGTCAGCCAGGACCCAACGACCAAACCTTCTGCTTGTACTCACATTCCTCTAAAGGTCAGAGGGCAAGAGAGATTAACACCTTGCCGTATAACACGAGAGAGTTCACAGGATACACACACACACACACACACACACACACAAACACACACTAAAGCATTACGCAGACAAGTAGGAAAATACAGACATATGTATCTTTACTTACAGGTAGGATACAGACGGTCATATAAGTTGATAGACAAGATACAGACAGAAATATGTCAGAACAGTGAGGTAGGATATACACAAGACAAGATGTAGACAGACGAATAACTGTAAAGACGGGGCAGGACACAGACTGACTGACTTTAAAGCCAGCTTAACAGACACACACACACACACACACACACACACACACACACACACACAACGGCGGGAGAGGTGAGCAGCTTGCATAAATGGGACAATGAAGCAATAACTGATGGAATTAATTAAAGAGGACGGAGTAAACGACAGGGGTAAAAAGAAGATGGCACTGGACGTGCTTGAGGGAGGGAGAGAGAGAGAGAGAGAGAGAGAGAGAGAGAGAGAGAGAGAGAGAGAGAGAGAGAGAGAGAGAGAGA
>JAYMFT010149724.1:0-12646 GCA_038088735.1 Panulirus argus
CATACTTCATTATGCCCTGGTTCATCATATTTCATTACCCTTTCTGCTTTATTATACTTTGATGTTATCTGCTTTCATCATATTTCATCAAATCACATTATCCTCTCCTTTATCAGGCTTTTCTACCCTCTGTTTCATCATACTTCATTATCCTTTGCTTCATCATACCTACCTCATCATCCTCATTTTCATCATACTTCATCATGCACTGCTTCGTCTGGCTGGTCTTCGTCATGGTCCGCCTTGGCACGCTCTTATCATAGCGATGTTTCATCGTAATCCACTCGTCATTGCTGTTTCATTATACTGATAGTAAAGATAAGTATATTTATGGAAAATACAAATGGAGAAATTTGCCAAAAGTATAAATGGGAAGATTTATCAAAAATTGAAATGGTAAGTTGTACTGGAAAATAAAATAAAGTTTTTGCAAGTACTAACTGGGGAGATTTATTGAGTATATAAGTGGAAAAGCTTATTGAAAGTATAAATGAGTGTCAATAAGGCGATTAACGAAAATAGAAAGCATTACTGAAAATGATTTTTTTTAAAGTTAAAGAAAGTAAGTTTCTGAAAACACAGATGGTTCGATTTTCTCAGAATTCAGGCGTCCAACTTTAGTGAAAGTAAAGATAGATTTGCCCTCGGTAAGGTAAGAATCTTGCCAAGATAATGAGACAGAAAAGAAAAGAATTCTTGCATGGAATTACTGAATATTTTCCAGTAAGATGATAAGACGCTACCAGAAGATATCGACTCCCAAAATCTTTGATGATCGCAAATATTCGACTCCCAAAGTATTCGATATCAAAAAATAATCGACTCAAAATCAAAGAAAGTTAAATATAGTGAGCAAAGCGAAGAAATCTTGTCAATTAATAATATTCTAACTGGAAGAGGACCAAAGGGGATAAAAATCCATTTGGAAATGAAAGAAGATAAGGAACGGTTCATATTTACGTTTCGATCCGAAAGCCATGTATTATCACCTATCCTAAATTATTCAGGTCCAGCTTCCTTGATTATCCTCACGCAACACGACTAAATACTCCAACCCAAGTATCCTAATTAGCCTATTCAAAGTGTCCTAATTAGCCCACTCCAATTGTCCTAAGCACAGCAACCCCACCCAGCGTTCTGAGAGGATTCGAATCTCTTTGTTCGAAGCGTCTCGGTCCCCCCCAACACCCTCACGTACAACAGAGAGACATGGGTTTCGAACTCCCACCACAACAGTCAGTAGACACGTGGTTTGATCAATGTAACACTTTAAGCCAGTACACAGTCTAAGAGTAGATAATACACTTGAATCAAACTGCTGAACTCCATATATATTTTGCAGATAGTGCCGTAACGTTGACTGGGATGGATTAGTTGAACTGGACAAAAACAGCCCAAGATTTTTGGCAAAAATGACCAAAATGATTCACCAAAATTGGCCAACAAAAAGGTATCACCAGAAAGGGCTATTCGTGAGACCACATCGTGAAAATACAACAAGCACCAGAGGGAGTGGACCTCCCATGTAATTCTGTTCGTGGGAAGCACCCGTGTTTGTCCTTACGTACGTGTGTCCTTAGGGTTCGTGAAGACGTTTGTTCGTTTTTAGATTCGTGAAGATTCGTGCGTCTTGCATTCGACTCTCCGTTTGGTGCTGGGCGGCATCAGTCGACGTGAGTGGTTTGAGTGTAGCAATCGACATAGCCCTGAGTACCCACCACCCCGTATTTTATAGTACGCCACTCGACGCAGACGTAGACACTCGACAACGGCGATCGACGTGAGTTATACCTGAAAGCATCTCGACTGAAATGAGGATTTAAAAAAAATCCGACATACATTGCCAATATTACACGAGTGATCCCCAGATCCTATTGCACGTGGTAGAACTGGGAGAAGATCCTTCACATCAAATGAGGAAAAAAGATGGTTATAATCTCCATCGAAACCCACATAAGGCATCTAGATCTCTCTTGGGGTTCATCCTAAACCCCTTACGAACCAGCACTTCCTAAACTACTACAAATGTACTCACAGGCCCAACAGACAGACTGTTAAGATGCATGAAAATGGATGGAGAGTTGTGTACATCATAGTTAGTGAGTGGACTACAACTGTATCTGTACTGTATGAAGTGTCACACTTGTATTTTGAATTAGATTCTGTTCAGAGATGGCCTAAGCCTGTGTCAGTGGCTGGAGTCATGCTGGGAACGACGTGGTCAGCCGGGCTTCAGAAACTGATATTGAGAACGACCTGTATAATCTGAGGTTTCAGATGCCAATGTTAGAGAGGTCTTTATAATTTAGAACTTCAGACACAAATGATAGAAGGGTCTGTATAATCTGGGGGCTTCAGACACCAATGTTAGAAGCGTCTGTATTAATCTGAGGCTTCAGACCCCAATGTTAGAAGGCCCTGTATTAATATGGGACTTCAGACCCCAATGTTAGAAGGACCTGTATTAACCTGCGGCTTCAGACACCAATATTAGAAGCGTCTGTGTAATCTGGGGCTTCAAAGCACCAATGTTAGAAGCGTCTGTATTAATGTGGGGATTCAGACACCAATGTTAGAAGGGTCTTTATAATCTGGGGCATCAAACTCCTCTGATGTTAGAAGCGTCTGTGTAATCTGGGGGCTTCAGACTCTCCGGTGCTGAGGACGAAGTGGTTAATTTAGGTATGAAAGGATCCCTCGCACGGCTTCAGTTGTCGTCCCCGGCGGCAAGCCGGAACGCGATCGGTAATAAGCAAGCTATTATAAGGCCTTGAACAGAGATGAATGTGCGGGCGCTGGGAGCAACCCACTAAAAACACAACGATTAAGAGGGGTTGTTTGGGGTTAGAGAGAGAGAGAGAGAGAGAGAGAGAGAGTAGCCATTTCAGTTAACCAGTTATTGTTTACCTGGATGTTGTAGTTAATGCCAATTGGACTTGGACAGTAGTTTGTGTTGATCTGTCCCCCAACTCGCTCAGGAGAGAGAGAGTTAAGCTGCATAAAGAAAATGCGAGACAGTTCAAGAGTACTTAGAAATGGAAGACGAATTGCTAGTTTCTTGGAAAACCTTCTTAAGTAGAGCTAGTACTTATGGGAGCAAATAATGGTCCCAGAAAAACATAATGCATTCCTAAAGATATAAAGATTTTTGTCTCTATGTGGACAATGAACGTTTCGTTCATGTGAAACCATATTTCGTCCACATGAAGACTCGTTTCAGTCATGTGAAACCACGTTTCGCCTGTGGGAAAGCCGTGTTTCGTCCATGTGAAGCTATATTTCGTGCAGTTTACTTAACAAAATATGACTGTCATTAAAGATATGAACGCAATCAGCGACACTTTACTTATTCGTATGTAACTCTAGTGCTGCAATTGCTACTTGCTACTGCATGTGTAGCAACAGCCTTCAACAGTCCTGAGATACACCTGAATTTCCTGAGCCCCGGGAAGCGCCTGACTGAAGCTGTACCGAGCCCTCTGTCTCGAAAGGCTGACACTGAGGGCTCGGAACTGTTTCAAACAGGCGTGTCGTGGAACTGTCCATTTCTGAAGCTTGAGGGTTCATTCATACTTCGACCACGCGTGTCCCAGGAATTTTGTTCGTAAGAGACCTCTGTGTCTGTCCCTTTCAAGAGAGAGAGGGTTCGGTACTGCTTCGAACACACGTGTCCTAGAACTTCTGTCTTTAAGAGTCCTCTATATAGTATATTACTTGACAGAGAGAGAGAGAGAGAGAGAGGGAGGATTCGGTACAGCTTCGAACACACATGTCTCAGAGCTTTCATTCGCAAGATCCCTCCTCTGTCTGTCTGTGCCTTTCGAGACAGATGGTTCGGTACAGCTTCGATCAGACGCTACTGCAAAAACTTCGCGGATATAGTACACATGGGAAGGACGATTACTGGAAATATCATCTGTGAAATAGCAACGCGTGATGGAAACAAGTGAGAAGTGTAACGAGACAGTACACAGTATTGTGGTAAGTGCTCTGTATGTGAGATAATTTCCGAGGATGAAGACTGTTATAAGTGGTCACCAGAGAGAAAGAATGGTGTGACGTTTACAGACTGTCACTGTGAGGTTTAATTAAATGTTGAGAGAAATAAATAAGGAAGTGAATGAAGGGATTTTAGGACAGTAGTGATGTCAAGTATTCTTGGGTTCGGAATATGAATGTTAATATTGAGATGTTAGAGTGTGAGTCAAATGAACATATGAAAAGGTTATGAATAGATATGACAGAAACTGAGAAGCAATAGAGGGTGTTATAGGGTGCTAAACTTCAGGGAACTTTTTATGAGAATAAATAAGATAAAGAATAAAAAGAAAAACAATAGACGTAAGATATGGAGTGATGTAATAACAAGGAGCAGGTTCAGGAGGGTTTGAAACTTTTAAAAAACTTAGTTATTATATCTGTTTAGATACGTTCAGCTAGAAATTACAGGATGGAAATTGCAGCTTATCAACACTGGCGTGCCTCAAGGTCGTATCATAGGGCCATCATTATGTCTGCCTAATGCCAATTATTTACCACTAATGTTTAGGCCAACAGCCGTCCCGTTAGTTCTTAATGATATAGTAACTCCGTTCAGGATAAAAAGATATAAACATGGTTCGTTCTCTCGTACAATTATCAATTTCTCATGTCAGTAAAACCATGAAATTTCGTATATGTATCCTAAGGTCTTTAGCTACCTCGGTAGTTAACCAATGCTATCTTAACTTCTATTTACAAGCGATGGTTGTTACTGAGGATCATTAGAATTTTCATGGGTCGAAATATTTTATTCAGCATTTGTAAAAACAATCGATAATAAGTTTACAACTGGTTATGCTGGATTATGACAGATTACCTTTCCGTGGGTATAAATAATCTCCAGTTACATTACAAATTTTCTGACAGTCTTAGCCAGACAACAGTTAGTAACTCGGTCGATTCTCCAAAGGACTGTCCATGTCTGGGACACATGGTCCTAACTGGCAGGCCCAATGAGCCCACCAGGGGTGTCCATGGCCCTCACAGACCCGCCCTCGACCTACCATGGGCTCCTCCTTTACTGGGGAAACCACATACTGTCATCTGCCTTCCAGAACGTAGCTTCTGTGTCGCACTGTGACTATCGTCTTTAACACGAGAGTAACCGAATGCCAAGACAGGACACATACAAATATACAGACAAGCAAATACGTACACATACATACATACAAAGTGTAAAACTCTTTACCCTGCTAATCACACACACGTCTGTTGGATTGACAACGTTCGTCTGTCAGTCAGCCTGTCTGTCTGTGTGGACGTGGAGGAAGGCACGCGCATTTCTAGCACGCATGCGCGCGCTTTGCTGCGTCCGAAGCGTACATGCTTGCAAAGCTAATCATCAGATTGTGAAACAAGTAAGTCGGGGAAGGGGGAAGGGGGGAAATCGGTGTCTCCCACAAGCACATAGGGCAAGGGTCTGCACTTGAGGCGAGAGAGGAGGGATGGCGGGGTAGGGGCAGTTGATGACCCCCCCCCAGGACCACTGAGAAGAGGGACATTTGATCTGGAATTCCCATAAAGCCAGACACAAGATCAATCATTCGATTTGCATCTCGACAACCACCCGGGCATTACACACATCAATGAGGAAGAGGGAGGATGGGTCCGCCAGTCCCTCCTGGTAAACCAGGGGCATAAAACCAGCAACAGCTGGTGATGTGTGGGCTGGACTGTGACCGTCACGGAACCAGGAAGTCCTCTGACAGGTGAGACTGGCTAGAGAGGGGTTCAGTTGGAATCTAGATATCCTAGAGTTCTAGATGGTCCAGCCACTGCCTCAGGAACACCAGACGTCCTCGAGATCGGGGTATTAAAGTCACTGAGTTCGTGTGCCACCTGCAGGAGGGCGCAAAGAGAGAGAGAGAGAGAGAGGGGTGGGGGGGGGATCCTAGACGCCCTCAGGGAAGGCAGACGAGGACCCGAATCGTCCCCAGTTCCCCGGGAGTCCAGCAAGTTGGTCATGGTTCCTTCCAGTAGGACTGTGAATGCTCCACAGTCCGCGAGGTCCGTTCACTGGGTCACGGACTCGACTCCAGGGGGAAAAGGAGTGCGCGCACCCACCCAGGTGAACCTTCGGGGCGTGAGAAACTCCTGAAGGTGTGGAGAGTACAATGTGGACTCAGGCAAACACCACCACACTTCAGCAGAGGTGCTCAAGGTCAATTTCCTACCTGAGTTACACGCTGAGGCAAGGGAAGATGATTATCGGTCTCGCTTCAGCGATTATCCCAGGAACAATTATTGGTTTTGGTCAGTTTAGGATGGATTTGCATAATCACTTAAGCTGTATGTTTTCCTAGGGTGTTCAAGCGCGGTATTACACGAGACTGGCAGTTATAGGGCGATGATTTGCCCATTGAATATACTGAATTCTATTCCCAGTTGAGCAGATGCATTTCAACACGAAGATTTAATTTTTTGGGTTGATACTGAGGGCGGATACTTTTTTGTATATATCCATTTGAGATAGTAGGTATTAGACAACACAGAGGGTTTGCTGGGTTAAGAAAACCGTACCAACTGCCCGTCTATCTAATTTAAAGGAACGTTTTGTGTCATTTAGATTTCTGTCATCCAGTTTGCCATACATTATCGTTCACTCTTTGGGCTACATCTGTATAGACCAGCTATCTATCCCCCATCATGGGCTTCACCTGTAGTAGACCAGCTCCCGTAGGATGATAGCAAGGCATAAATTCCATCCTCACACAGCGAGAGGTGGTTCGTAGTGAGGACGCAGACCACCAGAGGAACGGAAGACACCAACGTCATTTCACTGGCCTCTGTCAAATAGTCAGCCATGCATTTCTTCGTCAGATTGGACGTGATTAATGACATCTCACGTTACTGGGCTTGCAGGAAACCCCGTCGTAAACATATGTGAAGAATGACCTCCCCCCCCCCCCAGAGTCATCTGGGGAGGGCCCCAGAGAATGAGGGAAGACCCCCAAAAAGAAAATATTTGAAAGGAAATTCCAACGAGAGCATTTTATAAGTGGGCTGTCTTTTTTATTTTTTATCTATTTTCTTACCACGTGTGGACGCAGCACCCCTGGCTTAAAGAGTGTTGGAGAAAGTTGGCGTGGAGGTGGAGGAGGGCGAACTACCCCGAGGGGAAATAGTTCACATTTCCTCAGCCACGAAACCTGGCCAAGATGATCGTCTGATCGACTCGTCTGTAGGGAAGAGACAGCACGAACGGCGTTGGGCCAAGACGGATCATTTGTGAGGAAGAGAATCATATATATATATATATGTTGGCTCTGTTTTCATCCTGTGTACACACACACACACACACACCATCTACACCCCCATCTGACAGTTCGGGTAAAAGTTCTACCACCATTCTCGCCACCCTCACTTCCTGCCAGCTGAGATCCCTCGTCCCCGAGTTGCAGTTCGACACTACAGCCACATGGAGCCCATCACGTGCCCATACATATCCATGACGCTGTGCTCTCGAGGAAATAGTTATGGCAACATTCTCGTGAGAATACACTCTCATACCACCATTTCAATAGGAATATATTCCTATGGCACCATGATCATTTGAATAATATCCGATTAGAAATTGATCAGTATGAAATACTGTCAGATGGTGTCGTGGACTCCATAACCACTGTCAGATGGTGCTGTGGACGCCATCACCAATGTCAGATGGTGCTGTGGACGCCATCACCACCGTCAGATGGTGCTGTGGACGCCATCACCACTGTCAGATGGTGCTGTGGACGCCATCACCACTGTCAGATGGTGCTGTGGACGCCATCACCACTTTCAGATGGTGCTGGAGGCACCATCACCACTGTCAGATGGTGCTGTGGACACCATCACCACTGTCAGATGGTGCTGCTGTGGACGCCATCACCACTGTCAGATGGTGTTGTGGACGCCATCACCACTGTCAGATGGTGCTGCTGTGGACGCCATCACCACTGTCAGATGGTGCCGTGGACACCATCACCACTGTCAGATGGTGCTGCTGTGGACGCCATCACCACTGTCAGATGGTACTGGAGGCACCATCATCTTGGAAGCTACGCGAAGGAGTAAGAAGGAAGAGCCCACCTTACCCTCGCCTGAATCACTGAAGTAAAAAAACAAAACTTCATAACACAGTTGTTGGACGTAAGCAGACCGTAGCGTGAGGTCCGGACACAGCGAAGGCTGCCGTGTAAGTTTCTCCTCCTCGTTGCACTGAAAGACGCGGTAAAAGAAGGTGCAGCATCACAGAGGCGGTATGTTAAGTACTGAAGCCGTAGGCTCATACTAATCCCCTGTCGCAGCTTGGTGTCACACTAACGACCCGCCGTGAGGCGCAAGAAAGTCTTCCCACACTAAAGACTAAGCCCTGTCTCAAGCTCACGCTACAAAGCCTTACCGTACTTTGAGCTCGAAAAAAATATTACGGCTGTAGTAAGTCGACGCGGATGGAGTACCTAGCCCCTAGCCTCACGCTTACCGCATTGTGCCGTGATACGTCTCGCTAATGAGGGTATTTAGAGCATGGCCATAGGGACCTGTGGAATGTTAGTTGAACGGGCGAGGTGTCAGGGAGTTTGCCGCGTCATCCGGTATTAATTAATATCTAGGAAATAATCAAGTGACGGCCGGAGAGTGTGAACCCATTATCAGAGCGACCCAAACAAGCCGAGCCAACAATGGCTGCCTTATGAATGCTTGTGGAGTGAGTTCACTCACCTGTACATGATCCCGGGCTGGGGGGTCCTGCTGCTGCAGGAGCTAGAGGAGGCGTACTTCTTCAGGAGTACTTCTTGTTGTCTGCGGGGTGGTGGTCCTCCTCCTCCTCCTCCTCCACCGGACTATGTAAACTCTGAGGTTTACATAGTCCGGTGGGTCCGGTCCAGAGGTGAGGACATGAAGTGAAAGTCTTTGTAGGTGGTCTCTGGACCCCATGGGTGGGTCCGTGTACCGCCCAGGACACCTCAGGCCAGAAGAGGTTCTGACCCCACTCGAGAACACGGTTGAATATTTGGGTACATCACCAAAAATACGAAACCAACGGACTTTATTTAACATTTCCAGGAAAGTCTCGTAAATCTTTCAACATCTGCCTCTGTAAATCACATTCCAATTATAAATCAGTAGCGTGTAGCGCCTGGGGAATATAGGAAAGTATAAGTGTGATTACTCTTAATTATGAGGACTGGAAGGAGATTTTGACTTACATACGTCAATATTGACCACCTAAAACCGCGTACTAGTGATGGTTAGTGACATTTTGAAATGCAAACTCTCTGTTAAGTCAGCCGAACCTTATTGGCTATTGTCCAGCAGAAGGCGAGAGCGAATTTATCGAAACTCGGTTCGAAACGACCGAGCAACGACTTTAGCACGACGGCATGGCGATTTAGAGCGACCTTATGACCCTTCTGCACGACTACACGACTGCACGACTCTTCGTTTCATGAAGAGGTGACCTTTGACATGACCTTTTTTGAGGTCTGGCTCTTTCGCTATAGTTTCGTTAACGAAGATAAAGTCAAAAACTTTAATATCGTTCTCTGGGAAGCGGCAGTTGCTAGAGAGCTCAGAAAAGTTTTACGATTGGTCGCCTGTCTTTCGTCAGTTAGCCAATCCGAACAAGCGTTACATCTCTCTTGGAGTTTAACGAAAACACCAACGTAAACATTACGGTGTCAAATTCTGAATTATCTTGAAGGATGCGTCCCATCTTACCCATCATACTCATCTTTCTGTCCTTCATTAATCTCATCTTACTCATCTTTACTCGTCCTTCTGGCCTCGCTAAGTCCCCTCTCACTCATTCTTCCGACTCACTTAAAATCCCCTCTGTCTCATCCTTCTGACTCCCTTAATATTAATCCTATCTGATTTGGTCTTCTGACCTCCTTAAATCTTATTTGATCCCTTAGATTCGATCTGAGTCGGCCTTCTGACTTCCTTAAACGCAGGTCTGACCCTTTCTCGTAACTCCCTTAAATCCGGTCGGCCTCGACCTTCTCACCCCCTTAAATTCGGTCTGACTGACTCGTCCCTCTGAATCCCTTAAATCCCGCGTGAGTCATGATTCTGATGTCTCACTGACTCATCCCTCTGGCTTGCTCGGCCCGTGTGTGTTGGTAGTCACTGGCTGGGTCCAGGCAACTCGGGAGAAAGCAGTTGAGGAGTTCTGATCATGCACTCCAGTCACTACGTTCTTGGTAAAGCAAAACTAGTTTAAAAAACGGAACAAAAAAATTACTCTCTTAATTCTCAGATGCTGATAATGAGATTTCTCTCACCAGGGGATGAACCTATGTTTCCCCAGAGAACCTCTCGCTTGGGGGTGAAGCCATGCTTCCCCAGAGAACCTCTCACCAGGGGATGAACCTATGTTTCCCCAGAGAACCTCTCGCTTGGGGGTGAAGCCATGCTTCCCCAGAGAATCTCTCACCAGGGCATGGACCTATGCTTCCCCAGAGAACCTCTCACTAGGAGATGAACCTATGTTCGTTCCCACAAGAAAACTTCCCCGGAGAAGGTATCTTTTCCCTATCTCTATTGAACAAATGTTTGCCTATCTTTCTCCCCCAGTAGAAGATAACCCCACCTGACCCCCTTCCCCAGAGTCTAGCTAGACTCCGACATGACTGAATACTTCCCCCGCAGAGAAAAATACCCTCCCAACGTCTCCTCCCTCACCCCCAGGAAATAGATGCTGACACATCTCTCTCCCCCTCTTGGAGAAGAGGAGACCGCAGACCAACCCCCCCTTACGGTAGAGCCAGTGTGGCCTGGGCTCTAATTGCGTCAATATTCTCACCCATTATCAGCAGATCGGCGGAGTGACCCCACCTCAGAGATACGGCTTATCTCGCCCAGTTCATTGTGCTCCAGCCCCACTGATAAGATCTCCATCATCAGCTTCACTCTCCCGTTTACAGTGACGGGGGATTTGGGGGGGGGGTTAGAAACGTTCACTGTTTGTGGCCAATGAGAAGTTTCACTGTTACTATGCAGACCCCCGTAGGTGGGGTGTATCTTACAGTGAATTCTACGGAGAGTAGGAGGGAATGTGGCTATTATTTCACCGTAGTTTAAAAGGAGTTGGATCCATTTTGTACGATCACTAGAGGGTTGAATATGGGAGTTCTTGGTTCCTTGAGCACGACGAGACGACCCCTTGAGCGCGCTGGCACCACCCTTGATCTGATCCTTCTAGGTCAGGTCAAAAGGGGCACGTCATTACACTCGAGCGTCGTACGACTGTGCCCCCAAAAGAGGTCGTACATACCCCCCCCCCCGCAGTGCTCAAGGGTCGTCCTGTCCTAGGCCAAAGGAAGTCGACCAGAAAGGACGAACGCTTTAGCAGGACTGGAAGGCCTCTTACCGTCTACCGTTTGGGTCGATTCATGAGTTGGTAGAGAGGAACGTTCGTCCCCTCTCCTTCGCTATACGGGGAGTTCAATCAATGGAAATTTGTACGGTTGATGGCCCTCCGCTCCTACAACGGCGGACTGGAGGCTAATTACAGGGTGTGTGTGAGGCTTATTAAGCATTCATGGATGATATCAATGCTGCCTAGGTACTGAGGAGAGACTTATTACTGGGTTCTGTTGCTCATCGAGTCTCGGGAGAACGGGTGTGGGACACTCAAAAAAAAGCAGAAAAAGGATTTTGAGCTTAATCGTGCCAATAGGGAAACTCACATTAACAAACGATTGGATTTTTGAGCCTCGTGTCGTCACAGCGATAACCCGATGGGCAGTTGTAGCAAACTGGGAATCGCTGTTGGCCATCAGTACGGAGGGAAGGCAGGGAGTGACAGCGGTGGTATGAGGTCATCTCAGGTCAAGTATGTACCCAGGGATTAGGCAACCCAACAAGAGGAGGCCCCCACCTGCGGAAGGTCCTTAAGAAACCACAGCAGGTTTGCAGGATGCTGTATGCAAATTAGGGAGCATTTGAGAGAAATATATTAAGGCAAGAATGATGGTCGGCTTGTGATTACGGTCTGTGTTCTCCCTAACGAGGTTAGAGTGCGTGGCTGGCAGGTGCGGCCGGGACGGACCACACTTCGCTGGGACAAATATTTGGCGTCGAACGAAAAGTGTAGCACAAGCGATCGAAACCTTCAGCAGTAGGCTCAGCAGGCAAAGACCCCACCTCCTCTTACACCGCAAAGACCCCCACCTCCTTCTACACCATGGCTGCTGTGTGTGTGTGTGTGTGTGTGTGTGTGTGTGTGTTAGCCTCCTCCTCTTTTTTTTTTTCTTTTTTCCCCTTCCTGCAATTTTTCCCAGAGAGTTTTGGACATTATCCAGAGGGCCAAGGCAAAGAAGACGCCATGGGACAAGACAATCTGTCCAACGAATTGACTTCCCCCCCCCTCCTCCTCCCCCCCACCCACCCCCACCAACCCCCAGAAGCTAGGGGGAGAGAGATGCTTCATCCTGCCGCTGCTGGGGGTGTGTGGGACACCTGGGATATCCCCCTGCCCATAGGGGTAGGTGGGTAGGGCAGTCCCACGCCTGGTACACCCCCCCCCCCCAGGTGGTATGCGTGGGCGGGATGCTCCCACACATGAGGCACCCCACCCACCCAAACCCCACACACCCACCCACCCACCCACCCACTC
>JAYMFT010149735.1:0-12646 GCA_038088735.1 Panulirus argus
AAAACCTTTCTTGGTCTTTAAGATTATATTCCCCCCCCCCCCTCTTCCTTCTCCCCCCCCCCCTGCGAAATAAGTCAGAGAATCCGCGTTCATATTTCACACAGCGATATTTTCATTCTCTTCCATTTAGCCTTTAAGCATCAAGGTCTTTTTTAACATTTTCTAATTATGAATTTCTCGAGGAGTTCCGTCTTTCTGCATCTTTCAAATATCTGATTACGAAACTTTGGGGGGGAGGAGGAGGAGGAGGAGGAGGAGGAGGAGGAGGAGGAGGAGGAGAAGAAGGAGTGAGTTCCCGGTCCATAATCTTCATTAAAGTATTCAAGAGATTTCCCCGACACAAGTCACCCGTTCGTGAGAATGGATGCTCGTTTTATCACTGCTCATACTTTTCTCAAATGACTTTAAACCTTTCCCCAGAAAACCCCAGAAAACATAACAATGCAAATATCGGCCCAGAGAGAGAGAGAGAGAGAGGGGGGGAGGGGGGGAGGGGGAGGCACAAAGAGAACAAGAGAGTGACGCGTGGCGGCGGCAGTCGGCAACGACGTTGGCGCTTGGACGTCGGGGCCGAGGCCAGAGCCAACTGCATCAACAAGGCCGAACCACCTCCATTGTCCGCACCTCCCCCGTCCCGGCAATACACACAAACTTCTTTACTCTGTACAAAAGATTTCACACATTTAGTTTAATGTTTATCCCATTCCTGAAAAATCCGGGCGCATAACTGCCGCTGGTATTGAATTATTTGGCCATTTGCTACAGAGAATTGGTGGCGGTAGTACTCCGGTTACGGCGGGGTTTAGAGACGGAAGACTGGCACGGCTGGAGAGGAAGGGATGGGAGGGAAATGGAATGCCAGGAGAGGCGAGGAGGAGGAGGAGGGAAGGGAGACGCAGGGAGCCAACCGGGGAAGAGAGATGGGTGTGGCGGGAGAAGGGTGAGGGCGATAAAAGAGAGGAGAGTGAAGGATACAGGAGTGGACGAGGGGAGGAGTGAGGTATGAGGGGAGTGTGCGGCGGGCAGGGAATAAGATAGCTATAGCGTGAGGTGAGAAGCAAAAGAGAGAGGAGGAGGAGGAGGAGGATAGAGGAGGAGGTTCTGCATGACGCCCGTGCCACCCTACCTTGCCGTACCTCCGCTGTACCCTGAGCACACACACCCCCCACCCTCCCCCTCCCTGTCTCAGAATCCATTATGCCTCACAAAATACAATACCCTGGCGCATGACTGCGCTCCAGTCCGACGCTGGTCTCCTAACCCCCCCCCCCAGGAGGGGGGGGGACCAACACAACATCTTCTACACGCTCCACTTCAGTCATATATCTATTTCTTTTCTTTTCGTCCCCAGAAGGCTTTTTTCTTTTGTACAAACTCCCTTAGGGAAACGGTGGGAAATGGGGAAGAAATTTGCCAAGCTGGGAAGCAACACTGAGTTCCTGATGTGAAGTGAAGACCAGCCTAAAAATGGATCCAGTAGGATACTTAGCAAGAGCAAGTTTAAAGCACCTCTTTTCTCTCTCTCTCTCTCTCTCTCTCTCTCTCTCTCTCAGTATAAATGAGCCTGGAGAACACGTTGCACTCCTGAACAATGTTCCATCAGGCTCTTGGTGGCTGCAGGAAGTCATCTGAGGATAAGCTTGAAGCCAGAGCAGCGCGGCTCCTTCCGTGAAGACAGTGGTAGATATCCTAGTCAAAGCTCGTCCCTCTGTAGGTCAGGAGGACGTCTGCCCCGCCACGTGAAAAACCTTAGTCTGTGCAGGTACGGGCGGCACTCCTGGCTCCGAGTGGGTTCCTCCTGCACAATATCCCGTGTGTCTCATCCAGTACGGGGCTGTTGCGCGTGCAAAAACGGGGAGAATAGTCTTAGCAGTATTTTGTGAGTGCAAGATGATGTCTTCTACTCTTCTACGTACTGACAGATGTACTGTGAGTTTCAGCTTATTCTTAATCAATGAGACGTGTGAAAATGGGTTAGTACAGTGAATAAGCTTATATACTTACCAGCTCAACGATCTCGCTGATATCAAAAAAGTAATGAAAATACTGAGCAGTATTCCACACAGAGGAGTACTAGTTATTTGAAGGTCGTCAATTTTGCATTAGCTATTCTGATTATGTTCTTGGTATGCGCTCTAACACCGTTGCAGGTGCGACGATGAATCAAATCACACCGAAATCATCACGAGGTACAAACACGCATTCCCGAGGAACCTCCTTCTGTGATTAGCGAAGCTCTTTTACCGCAGGAGTGTCTCTCTCTCTCCACTGAACGTTAGTCTATTACATGCGGCACGCAAAAAAAAAAAAATAACGAAACCTGGGTGGTGTCAAGAACGAGAGTGAGGATGAGTAACGGAGGGAAAAACAACGGTAATTTGAGGAGCCGACCTTCTGACGAACGGTAGCACTGCACTCCTTCTACCTGGACTCCTGTTATCCTTGGAAGGTGAAGATCCACCCAACAGCTCTTGGCGCGCTGTCAAGGGCTTCGTCACGAGGTATTGTGTGGATTACATAAATATCACGTTTATCTTCTTCAAGGAGTCTGGCGGACGCTGTCATACTCGTGAGGCGACTGTGAGGGGACAGGATGTCCGTCCGTCTGGCTGGCTCTTCTTCAGGGGGTATTTCTTTGAGTCTCCGCCCCAGGCGGCCGACCACCCTCCTGGAAGTGCAGGGTGCTTGTGCTATCGGTTTATTGCTCCTGTGAACCACTTTGCTCCCTGCCTCCTGAAGTGTGGCTCTCTGGGCTGTCTTTTAAGACCTCTCTGGAACGACATTTCGGACAATTCTCTTCCCCGTACGAATGTCTGAAGACGCTACCTGATGGACTCTCACACTTTTATTTTTGGATGTAACTCCATGACTCGGGTGCACAGTCCAAATGGGGCACGCTGTCCTTTACGGCGTCCATAAAGACTCGAGTTACACAAATTTTCTGATCGTTAAGGATGTTCGCGGATTTACACCTGGGCACCTAAAGGAAAAAAAAAAATTAAAGTAAATTTGGGAAACGAAGGAAAGATAAACAGCATCAAGAAAATCATGATTCAAGATTCCTGGTTTAATTGCTTCCATTCAAACATAACAAAATATAAGAACGTGAATGCGCATTACCAGGCGATCTTTCACAATGTTCTCACCAGCTGCTAAGAACACTATGCAAACAGTTCATACATTTTTTTATTATGAATAATACGCACTTAATTACTATGTGTTCTGACACTGCTCTACAGCAGAAGGTACAGACAGTTTGCTTTAAACCATCACGTCTTGTGCTCTTTGCAGCTATGATCCAAACATCATCATAACTCTGCCTAAAACATGAGCACTGATTCGCAAGCCTTTTGGGAAGCAGTGTACTGAGCGTTTGTACCGGCAAGCTACGTACTTCTAAATTCATTTTACATATTTACTCACAACAGAAAATATTCTTTCACGATCTGCACGAGTGAAAAAATGACAAGTAACGGCAACACGACTCTGGCCACGTTAGTAAACAAGTAATGGCTTCCTAACACTTCATTTCAGCAATGCAGTCAGCACCAAGCACCGTCAGTCTCTTTCTCAAGAATTCCTTGTGGTAAAATGTGTGGGACTGGTATCAGAGACGCTCTGCTCCAACATCGTCTATACTGCTTTTATGATCGAACAATGAAGGACCTTAGTCAACTAGAAAAACCACTTTCTCAAAACTGCTTTTTTGTTTTGGTCAGGAACCTGAACATAACGCAGAAGCATGCAATCAAAAGGCAACGGGCACCCAAGCAGAATGCCAAAACGTTTTCGAAGACACTTCTCAAAATAAATTTGTTTTCATCAACTGCTTGATATGAAATTCTTCGTTTGTGATCCACTCACAGGATAACTCCATTATTTAATTCATCTTAAGGGTCAACATTACAAATCTTTCATAATCTCCCTCCTTTACTGCTCTTTTTCCTGTGTTCTGTATATTACATATATCTTTTTTGATATTCCTCTCACAACTCCTCTCTATTCTTCTCCCTCTTTCTACAAGTTCCCTTTTCATATTTTCTTTTCCTTTTTCTTCATGCCCTCTTCTTCTTACTCCTCCTCCTACTCCTCCACCCACTCCCCTTCCCCACCGTAATGAGGGCAATGTCCTCCTCAACGCCTCTGGGAAATCAACAGCCGAGTTTTAGGGTCTGATTCCTATGAGATCAGCAAATAATCAGTGCATATGTCGAGAGCCAAAGAGTGATCACACCCGCCCTGTCAGCTCGACAGGAGAATCTAATAACTAGAGCCACACCAAAGCCGTCGCCATGAGCTTAGCAAATGAGCCAACACTAGATCACGTGTGAACTCATCTTCCAACGGACCGTGAAGAAGGTAATTCAAACGATATCCAAGGGTCTTCTGCCAGTCAAGACCTGAGATCAATAAAATTTCGTAAATACTTTCTCTTGTCTTCTCTTTTCCCGTTTCATAATTCTCTCTATATTTCAATTAAGGCCCGGCCTTGATGTGGACTTTAGTCCGGGACTGGAGCCTTTAACATGAAAATAAAAATCACCATCGCATTAGCATGATCTTAACAGACTGAAGGACTGTCCAATATCAACATGACGTTGTGCAGAGCAGGATAAGCAAGAGAGGTCTCCCCATTCTCAGGTATAAACTTACGTCACTGTTCATCACTACAAGCATATGTGAAACTCTACAAAGCTCTGGTCTAAGCAGACGATGGAGCTCCGAAGAGCTCTATTTGTGACAGACGTATAGATAAATTACGATATAACTTGAGGCATGACTTAAAACATCACAAGTTGAATTTGAGACATGTTAAGTTGAGCACAGCTCTACCTGAGCCAAACAGAAAGCTCAGCAGATTTCTCCTGGAGTCAGATAGAAAGCTCTAAATAAAAGATCAACTTTAGGCAAATGGCAAGGCTTAATTAAGCTCTACTTAACGCAAACAGGAAGCTGAATTAAATTCTAACTGGGGCAAGGATCAACTTCGAGACTCACCTGGGAGATGCTGACTTAATCAGTCTTCTGAAGTAAAATCGAAGTCGAACCAGAAACTTAAAAGCAAGTGTTGGTCTTCAAATGTCAGACGAAGCGCAGGGCCAGCCATTTCGCGTCCTGGAATAATCTAGTCCATTCTGGGAATAACCCATCCGACCACTAGGGTCTCTCTCTCTCTCTCTTTCTCTCTCTCTCTTTACCCCTCTGCGGGAATAATCGTTATCGTTAACAAGGCACCTATCATCACTACCATCACCACCATCACTATGAAGACCGCTACCAACATCCTCATCGACCCCACAAGCCCATTACTATAATCAGCAAAACCGAACCATCGTAATCACCATCGTAATCACCACCATTAAAGAGATCATTACTCCCCCCCCCCCACCCAAGAGAACTTTGGGAATTAACAAATTGTCACAAACTGTTACGGCTTCTACATAATCGCTTCACCAGTTTGTCAGTAATTGGTGTTAATTACCGAACAGAGCAATAATGGCCACGACTACAGAATCACTGGATTGTGAGGGGGGCCTAATGACTGAGTGAGTAGTGAGTGACTGGGTGGGTGGGCGGGTGGATGAGCGGGTGAGCGAGTTAGTGTAGGGCAGATGAAAGTTTGATGACAGGAGAATGATGGTCAACAACCCCAAATAAGAGTCGTTGCCTCATGGGTAGAATTCCCCCTTCTTCTTTCCTATCACTCCCTTTAATTCCCCTCCCTTCGGCTTTCCTCAAACCAGTGGTCTCCTGCTGGCCCTTCTCCCTCGCCCTCAATTTTCGCATCAATCTCACTCCCTCCTCTTCTCCCGTCCACACCTCCATTACCATTTCCTTCCTAACACTTCATTAACACCCCCCTTCGCCTCGCCCTCGCCCCCTTTTCCCCTCCCCATCAATCCATCCATCCTCCTTCCACGTACGCCAACCAAACCCTTCCCTTCGTCTCCCCCCCCCTCTCAACCCGTCCACTCGCTCCTCTTCCTCACTCCAGGTCCTCCTCCGGCGGCCGGGTTGTCGGCCAGCCAATATTTAAGCAGTTGGCCAAAGTTTGCCTCAAGACTGTCACTTCGCCTCTCTCTCTCTCTCTCTCTCTTCTCCCTTCCCGAGGTATCTGAGTCTCTCACTATTTTCCTCTCGTTATTTTCTTTCATTTCATTTCAATTTCTTGTGTGTGTGTGTGTGTGTGTGTGTGTGTGCGTGAGATTACTTACAGACACCACCACCCCCTCTATTACCCGCCCTTCTAATATAACCACCGACACTACCATTACCACCATCATGGCTCCCAAAAACACCAACACTAGCCACAACTTCTAAACCTCCGCTGGTTGCAGGAGACCCGACCCCCTCCTGCCATCGTCACATCAAGAACACTTATCACAGTCACCGGAGAGCAAGGGAATCCCAAGAGCAACACAACCATCGTTCTCGACGCGCGCGCGCGCCACCTCCGACACCACCACAATCGCTACAACCACCACAATCGTTCACGACCACCATTCCCAGGCAACACCACACAGCCAGCCGGGGACTTTACCCACTTAACCATCACCACCACCACAACCAACAGTAACTTTACCATCGCGAATATCATCGCACCGCCATCACCAGCAACAGCAGAACCAATACCTCCTCCAACAACACCAACGAGGCCACCAACCACCACCATCATTCCCGGTGCTACCACCACCACCATCACCACCGCCGCCGCCTCCCCGACCAGCACCAGCACAAACAACCGTCATCTCGACTAACACCAACAATACCACCAGAAAAAAAACAATCCTCCCCCTACCACACTATCTACCACTATCCCGCAGGAATATAACAGCTGCTAACGTAACCACAACGGCGCCACCACCACCACCACGGACCTGTCGACAGAGAGACATGCGATGGTGTGATGGCTGGACAGGGCAGTCCTGGTATTGGTGCACCCGGAATATTTCTATGGGTAAGCTACTCTCTCGCTAAAATAAAGAGTTCCTCACACACACACACACATTGCTTCTCTCTCTCTCTCTCTCTCTCTCTCTCTCTCTCTCTCTCTCTCTCTCTCTCTCTCATCCTCTCTGAGACAACCTCATTTTTTCCGAGTAGACCTTCCTCACTGAGACTTAATTCCTCACTAAGACGAATTTCCCCAATGGTGCATATTCCCCTCACCGAGACGGACGTACTCCCTCCTCAAGTGTAAATCACTTTCACCGAAACATTCCTTCCCCACCACCCCCTCTCCCCTCCCCACCATCCTGTCATCGAGACACACTCCTTAACTAGAACCTCCCTCTTAGAGAGAGAGAGAGAGAGATTCTCTCTCTCTCCCAAACATACTAACAAAACGTTTTATCAGGCAGCCCCGAGAGGGGGGGTCCCTAGCACGTGTTGTTGTCCTCACTAGGCGGGGGAGAGAGAGGGGGAGGAGGAGGAGGAGACCTTCCCTCCGTCTCCCTGACCCCAGCCCTGATACCAACACACAAACAGCGGCAAAAAAAAAAAAAAGGTGTGAATCTATATAACGCTGACCTGTCGTTCGCATCAAAATTCTATCTCGGTATCTCAGCGCGCTAGGAGAGGGAGGGAGAGAGGGGAGAGGGGGGGGGGAGGGAAGGAGTGACATGAGTAGCCGATAAACAGTGGGTGATAGCGGGGGAGCGGGGAGGGGTGGGGGAAGGACCCTGCTGGTTTGGCGCCCACCAACCCCACAGCAGCGAGGGGAGCTGAGGTCGTAGTGGGGTGTGAAGAGTAGAGCCGTGGGGGGGAACGCACCGGCAGGGAATGCACTCCACGGGCGAGTGTGGGCGGGCGGGCGGGCGGGCGGTGACGCCGAGGCTCGACCGGGATCACGCATGGGACGCAGCCAGCTGGCAAAGCGGCGTATCGGGGAAAAAAAGAGACCAATCAGAGAGGCTTGACGCGGGGGGATCAGTCGGCTACACGCGCAGAAATTCGCCTCTCTAACCTGTCCATTGGAAAAAAAAAAGAATATATGTGTTAATTTTCAAAGCACGTCGATTTGCCTTAGTCTGCCAGTCACTGGGAGACATGGAAGTCATGATTACTGTCCTAGAAATGAAGAGCTCTTGTAAAAGTATATGGATTAAACAAAAAAATTTGAACACGCTGTATATATGTGACTAAAGTGACACTCTGGCAGATTTTTTATTTCGTCATCTGTAACAAGAAAAACAAAGAAAATATGTTTGTTTTTTTCAGTCGTTCATAAAATCTCGATAAAAGTTTACAAAAGTTTTCTGGAAAGTTAAAATTCTATTCTTTTCACGGGGGGAAAAGTAATCTTTTGAGACGAGACACGTTTTGAGATGAGGAACGATCGTCACGTGCGTACTACAGCGTCCCAGCTCCACCCCCGAGCCCCAACGCCATCGTCACCATCCCTCATCCACCACAGGTGTTCAGACTGGCTTACCTTCCCTACCCTCACGCCACCACCACCACTACCACCTGTCAACAACCACCATTACCATCACGACCTGCTCCTCATGACCACTAGGAAAACAGCCTCAACCCATCTGCATCCACTGAAAACACCAACACCTTAACCAGAGGTCACCACCTAAGGTCATCATCATCCCTACAACCACTACCCCCCCCCCTTACCCCACCCCGCCTCCGTCCCACCTTTGCACTCCATTACCTACCACCACTACTACCACCACCGCCACATCACCTCTTTCCCCCTTCCATCACCGCTATCACGCGGTTAGCGCAAAAGGATTACAGGCGTCACAAAGGGTCTTAGTCAGACCCCAGCGGGTTGATATTACAATGCGTTACATAGTTACATACTTTCATATGTTAAGTTTTACCTGCTAGATGCAAAAAGAGTGGATACAAACTTAAAATTTCAGGTATGTTGATATTGACAACAAGATGTTGTGGCGTCTCTCGCAGGGTTTGTTTTAGATCTATCCCTAAACGGTTCTATTTTCATTTCTTTTCTTCACACATTCTAAGACACAGCGTTCCAGTCTGTGTCCAGATCTTTGACCACGAACTTTACAGTTTACGCGATTAACGGGTTGGCCTTCATCCCAGCCCGGGTGGCCAGTCTTGGGACGCCCTGTTGTGCCGGATCGATCGCCACAAATGGTATGCAGTATTGACGGATAACATAACTGTCTGGCATTTGGGCAATCGACATTAACCTTTCAGAGTCATCCTCCTTTCATGAGCCTCCTCGATACCGCTCGCCTTAAGAGCCCGAAAGTTAGCGCTGCCCGGGGTCGAAAGTCCGGCGAAGAGTCAGTCCATACCAGCGTCACCTCTGAGGGGGAGACAACGGCAGATTCTTTGAGCGACTTGTAAATAAGAAGGACGCGAGAAACTCGCCCTCACGGCTCTAAAAGAGCGAGGAGCTCACTGCTGCACGCGGCCCGGTGACTGTGGGAGCTGCGCGATTCCCCCCGCTACGTCGGCCGAGTCACGGAAGGGAGGAGGCTTCACGACAGTCCACAGTGTATGAATCATAAGGCTAAGTGACTGTCACTTATTCAGTTCTTTACTCTGATATCTGTGTGAGAGAGAGAGAGAGAGAGAGAGAGAGAGAGAGAGAGAGAGAGAGAGAGAGAGAGAGACGAGACACTCGAGACAAAGACATGGGTAGAACCACGCCGTTCCAAGCACACATCTCCTGTGCAGCAGCAGCAGCAGCAGGGCGTCCCAGGGCGGCAGCAGACCTCTTTAATACCAAGGGCCGGTGCTCGCGAATGAACTGTCGGGTTCTTGGCGTGCCAATTTTCCTTCCGTTGAGGGATACAGTCCCTTCTCTAAACGTACAATGCTTCAATGGAAGTCATATGAAGACAGTTTGTTGGTATTACAAGTGCTGATAACAAGGGAAATCACTTGAGTAAAATACTACTCACGAATTATAATCAGAACATCACTGAACACCAGCTACAAGGTGGACTAATAATGAATAAAGCTAAGCATTATACCATGAAAGCCCGTGTGTGTGTGTGTGTGTGTGTGTGTGTGTGTGAGTGTAGGATAAATGTCGAAGCTGAGGACGAAGACTTGACTCAGCCTTAAGGACGATGACTTTTTCTGATGGAGTCATATGAGACAACAGGTAAAGCAACTAGTCTGTGCTAGTCATTCTTTTTTCCTTCTTTCCTTCTTTTTCTGCAAAACAAAATATGAAAAATGCCTTCTATCTCTTCACCAGAAAGTAAAAAACATATACAGACCCAAATAAGAAAACCGAATGGAATCCGCGAATTGCAGTCTACTCAAATTATATTCATCATTATCATTATCAGGAGAGAGAGAGAGAGTCTGTGGCGCATGTGGAGACTAGTGCATTACGCACGCTTTCCCTCACTGTTCCCCTAACGTGATATCACTGAAAAAAACAATCTTCCCTCCAAAGGAATTTACAATCTCTCTCTCTCTCTCTCTCTCTCTCTCTCTCTCTCTCTCTCTTTCTCTCTCTGTCAATCTACCTGGAAGTTTATTTGCCAGATGTCTGTCAGTATGCTGTCTGTCTAATTACAGACCCGCCTGTCTGTCCGGCGTGTCCGCCGAGCCAACTCTCTGCCAGTCACTTGACCAATACCCTTTCCTCTCTGATGGACAAAGCGTATGTTTACTTCCCTAAGTATACGAGCGTCGGCGGACGGCACTCCACCGGAAGGCGATGTTACGAAGACGACACTCAAGCGGGTATCGAACCAAGGTACTCCGAGATACGGGAGGAGGGGGGGGGGGAGGGAGGAATGGGAAGTACATGCAGAAGAAACATGGAGTACCTTGGACCCAAAACCCAGCAATTCGTCTGCACGATCCTCGGAAAATCACTCATGATCTTACTGCTCCACATACGTAGACGACCCCCACTCGTGTCGGCAATGCTGACTCCCTACCATATTCCACACTGGTCCCATTCGTCTCGAGTATCCCTCCGCTAAACACGCCATTACTTCCGTCAGGTTCTTCAGAATTTCCGCGCCAGAACCTTCGCAATCTCCTTAAGGGTTAGAAGAGATGTAATAAGTGTTTGTCGTCATCTCCCAGGCCCACATCGAGCCAAGTCATGTTCAAACCGCTGTTACGAAAACATAAACAAAAAGTAGAAGCCGTCCCTTCGGCAGGAATTCGTAAAATCCATCCTCTAGTCACGGTCGATACATACATCAGCCTGCTAAGCACCCCGGACGGCGTATAAATATTACCAACCATATTAGAAAGTGCTGTAGAACTGAAGCGTATAAAGTAGCCGAATTACAGCTATAAAAGGCCCATAAATATTGGCAGAGCAAAACAAAATGAAATATGCTTGCAGTGTGATAGATGGACCTTTCTCCGCAGCTGCAGTGTATAATCAGGCACACAAAAGAGAGAGAGTGATATCAAAACACGTAACAAACCAGTCGTGGAATGCGGCAAGGTCCTGAAGTTCGAGTTCGGAGAAGCATTTCTAAGGGTATTAATAGATTCGGGCTCTCTTCCTACGGAGGGCATTGTTCAAAGGTAAAACCACTCACTCACCCCCGCCATCTTTCATCTTCATGCCATCTACCCCGCCAAGGAAATGGATGAATCATTTGGCAACTGTGTGTGTGTGTGTGTGTGTGTGTGTGTGTGGTTAGTCATCGTGCGTCTGACAAACTTCCAGGGCGTGTCTTACGTACAGAAAAGGTGGCAGGACCACCCCTATTCTTGTACGGAAGATCATGGACTCGGGCTGGAATATGGAAAAGGACCGAGCGGACCAAAGGCTCGGCAAGAAGACAGGAGTTCCCCGGAGCGCGTTTCTCGGGTCATCCCTTCAGTTCAGCAGGAAGCAACAGAACCCGCCTCAAACAGACAAGTATACGTGCAATGGTGTCAGAGTGAGGGAGCCGGTGTGGGGTTGTCTCAGTGGAAACGAGTGAAAGCCACCATTCCAATCCTCAGCCATCCTCGCTATTTGAAGAGTAAATCTACACACGTGAAACACTAAAATAAACATAACAAACAGTAATAAAGTAAGGATGCGAATCACACCATTTTCAGCCAGAACACAGAGAATACATCCTAGGAAAAAGAAAAATAATTGCTCATGCACTGCAGTAAAATCTAAACATGCAATAAATATCGTACGCCTGAAACGCGCTACGTATGACATACATATAACACGAAAAATATACTAAATGTTGAAAATGTCAGAAGCCATACACACACACACACACACACACACACACAAAGTCACCTTCGGTAAGGCTGTACCATCGCCAGTGGACGAAAAGGAGTCCACAGTCTTACTGAGGAGCTTCTTAACCCAGAGGAGTCCATCATTTCCCATCTAGTGAATGTAGCGCAGCCTCAAAGCTGAAAGAACTCCATAAAAAAGTGGGGGTTCCTGGAGTTACATACAAAAATACAATCCGGGGATAAAGGAGAAAGAATACTGCTCACGTATCTCTTGCTTGTCGGAGAAGGTGACTAAAAGGGGGCGGGAGAGGTGGGGGGCTGGAAATCCTCCCCACTTGTATAAATCAAATAGAACTGGGAACGAAAGGAGTCAAGGGAGTATTTTTCAATTTATGGCGCTACCCCACAAAAGGCCAGCATATATATATATATATATATATATATATATATATATATATATATATATATATATATATATATATAT
>JAYMFT010149746.1:0-12645 GCA_038088735.1 Panulirus argus
CCCTGTCTGTTTTTCCCCTTTCTCAGTTCTCTCTATATTTCAATTAGGGCCCAGCCTTGTTGTGGACTTTTGTCCGTGACTGGAGCCTTCAACATAAAAGAAGATATATATATATATATATATATATATATATATATTATATATATACCCTAGTCTAAGCCATGTACCTAATTCATCGACCTATCCCGAGGGGAGGATGAACAGCTAGGTAGACTGCTGCGACTAGGATTCGGACCTTGGGCAGCCCGTGGAAGCATCGGCACCAGTAACGCTAACCGCTAGAGATGAGCTGCTGCAAGTAAACGTTCGATGAGTGGGAGAGCTGGAGGAGGAGGGAGATGATACGATGACTGTGCTGATGACTATGAGGGAGACACAGACCAAAGGAGTGCAGTTGGCCCATGAGAGTCAGATCATTGGTTATCCAACATCCCTCAGGAGCGTGGTCATGCTGAAGAGTCGTGTCGCCAAGCTCAAGGTTCGTACTACCGTAATCAAGAGTCGTAACGCCGTGCTCACGGGTCGTACCGATGTGGGTACAATTGCAATCCTAGGAAAAGCCAGTCACGTTCTATTGCTGCATCCACAATGGTCACCGATGGTGCGTTACGGGAAATTTGCGATCCTGTTACCTACATTTCTTAATCTGCCGTATACACCGTGTCTTGACCTAGTGAATTCACGCACATCCCCAGCCTACGCTCGTCCCCATTCACTGACCATTTACAAAGGGAAGGACCAGCATGTTGTTGGTTTGGATGTGAGGGAGTTACCCTGTCCAAGATTCAAGCTTGGTCCACATTAGATTCATGGCTCGCAGCGCTTATCACTACATTACGGAGGCTCGTGATGTGCAGGCAAGTCTGGCAGTGTGATAGGATCTGCCGTTGCATCAGACAAGCTGTGGTGTGAGTGTGTGTATGTCGACCTAGTTCTACTGTATGAGTCAGAGTGAGTGCGTCGCCCAGAGTGAACTAGTTCTTCAGCTGGATTCGAAGAGAAGGAAGCTTCAACCTGTGTCATGTCGTAAGTAGTCTGTGTAACTTTTTGGACATTTTTCTAAGAAGGTTATGTCGTACATAATGTTGAGGCTATATGGAGCCCGACAATGATTTTCCTGCTGAAATACAACTGAATCAGTTATGCATTTTGATAAACCTCAATTATTCATTTAAACTGATCATGACAGCCTCTTGAGTATTCGCATTGATTTCGAAACGCATTTCACCTGCATGGCCCCACACTCCTACAGCCAAGGAGGGTGGGATTTGTGGAAGCAAAGATATCTTATGTATGTCAGAAAGGAGTACGCTCCTGAAGACAGAGCCAGATGGCGAGCAACGATTCTAGGGGTGGAGGTGAGCCTGACGGAGGTGATCACGATGCTGATACAGATGTCCGACAGCCTGACCCAGTAACAGCATCAGATGTGTAGTGACCTGACCACAAATAGTTCACCATATCCAAGCATCTGCTGATGTCTGATAGCCTGACACAACAGTTGCAGCAGTAGCTTCAGCAACAGGTAGACAAGATAAAGCAGAGGGCTCAGAAGCAGCAGGAAACAACCCTGAACGAAATAATGGAACAGTTGTAGGGCTATGTAAGGCAGGAGGTAGAAGCTTTATTCATGATCAAGCAGGAGTGGTAGGGGTCGCCTGAGAAGCAGGCAAAGGGGCTGGGTCAGCAGGAGCAGCAGGCAGACAGTCCCGTACAACGACTAGGCCAGGAGGAGGAACAAGGAGGCAATAATACTCACCAGCTGGACCAGTAAGAAGAGGCGGTGAGCAGTAGGGGCAAGGCTAGACCAGATGCATGGAAAGCAAGATAGATAGTTGTGGCAACCGCTAAGCGGACCTATCCAAACAGTATCTATGATGGAAGCCAGAGTGTGGCCCACAAGGCCCATCACATGGACTGTATGGACCAGCATATGGGCCGCAAGGACCAGCAGGCGCTCGGACAATAATAGGATAACAGGTGAGCGGGGCACTCGACAATCAGTCCTGAATCATAACAAATCTGAATTTTTACGAGGGCATGGCCATATACCTGGTATTACAGGAAGACCCCTGCACGTTGGGAGCTGCACTGCTATAAGACCTTGGCGGAAGCATTACAGAGACATCACAGTACCAGAACGAGGTCTGGCTCTGGATCTGGAACGCATAGCACCCACGGGGTACCCAAAGGTACAGCTAGAAACTGTAGCTAGCTCAACGACGCCCTGGGCAACGAGGCACCGAATACGCTGGTCGAGTGGGCCAGATCAGCCAAATTACAGGGATCCTAAGATCAGTATGCTGGAGGTCGAGTCCATCGTAGTCCAGCCAGGGTGAGGCGACCACTTCAGGTTAGACGGGTTCAAAGGCAAGGTAAACGAGCATCCAGGACCTAGATATGATTGCCGACAGCGGTGCAGCGGTACCTGCATATCTTCCGGGTCAGGAGGAAATAACAACTCGGGAACCACATTGAGTGTTGACGAGGAAGGTCAAAGGAAATGTTACTCTGAGGCCGCGAATGGTAACTGGCTCTCCAGCAGGGAAAGGAACAACCCGTCGGCGCTGAACTGTAGGACATGAGACCATGTTGGACATGGGACACCTTTGGAGTGCAGGCCTGGGACATAAGGACTTCAAAGGGATAGGAAATTAGATCGACTGATCAAAGATGGCAGAGATTGGTCATTCCAAGGAAAGCCCATCACAGCCAGCAGCACCTACGTGTGTGCTCTAGCTCAAAGTTTTTAAGAAATTATCTTAAATCATATTAGTAACAAAGCTTCAGTTATGCTCTAATGTGATCTTGGATGGACTTGTTGCTTCTTGTGGGAGATAGATTCTAACGCTTCTTTGCCAAAACACAATTCCATGGAACAAAAGGTTAAGCATCTTTAAAATCCCTTCACATAGTAACATAAACTCAAGTTCTCTAATTATTTTATTCATATCTTTTATCACTTGAAGCATTAGGCAATGATGTGATCATAGGCACGATCTTTTTGTTTGACACGCACTATACTAATATCCGTAATATACTAATTTTGTACAGAAGACCAATCTTTCACCTTTTTAATGTCGCGCGGCAGATACGGGGAACCGCCAAGGACTATCATGTGCCCCATATGCAGTAAAGGCATGAATGACCTTAAATTATCTTGAACACCGAAGGAAGGCGTCAGAAATTTTTTATTATATCTGACGCTGACAGCCTCAAACGACCCGTCAACCGATAAGCTTAGTCGAATAATACCCAACCTCCAATACACTCCATAGTCGTCGATGGATGCAACTTACACACTATTTCAGGGTGCTTAACTTCTGCTCAATATAGTTTGAAATTTAATAAAAATAAATACTGATATTTACTGATATTTTGCTGGGATATACAACAAAACCCCTTATATTGGTAATGTGGATATTGTGGGCTTGTAGGAATCCACACAACCTCAGAGTTCTTAAATTCTGTTCAAAATAGTTTGAAATATGCTAAAAATAATTGCTAATGTTTTACTGGGTATACAACAGAAACCCATGTATTGGTATTGTGGATATACAAAGAAAAAAAATATACAGAATATATGCTAATTAAATACCTCGACCAACTATTTACCCCGCACTTTGACGGGGAACACAAATCTTTCAAGATATATATAGATGCAACATGACTGATAAATCAAGATGAGACATACTATTTTTACTTTCGAGATATTCTTGCAACTATCATCGTTGCAAGGAGCTGTTCACATTCCTACCATCAACAACTGGACTAATGAATAGAAGCAAAACACGTATCTTCTGACGCAACACATTTAGTGACATACAAAGTCATCATGGACGACTGTTTACGTATGTTATCTAATTATGTACACTATATAACATTCAATCCAAGTATAATGAATATATTAACTTAGCTATTAGAGGCTCATGATGGGGCTGTCTGAAATCTTAGCGTCTAAGTGTGGCATTTAATGCTCCCCGCGTAATGAATATTGCAACGTTAACTACAAACGAAGTTTCAATGTGCTCTGATTACTCATCCACAGGGAATCAGGGAACGAACGAATGTTGTATAAAAGTAACTACATCGGTGATGCAAATTCGATCAATCACGATAATCAATGATACTTCATTACTTTTATGCAATGAGCAAAGGGAAGAAACTGAACATCAGATGATTCGTGTCTAAAAAGTCTCATAATGCCCACATGCAGTGATGAAATCTAAAATCAAATTTATATACATAAAAGGCGATGTCTGACAGCTACTCGTATATCATCCCCTTAGTTCCTGGAACTATTTCCATTCAAGGAAACTTTACAATCAAACTGATACATCATTGAATCAGTAAATTTGTGGTTTGTCAACAATATTTAATTACATTGTTGCTATGGCGATGATCGAGGACCTGTCATCTCATTGATTCCAGCGTTAGTTAATTTCTTGACTCCTTAAGTGCAAAAATATCAAATACCAAAAAAGAAAAAATCATAATTTTGTGAAAGTAATATATGAGAGTGTACAGCGATAATATAAAAAGACGAGAGTTTAATAATACAGTTTCATTATATATTCCTCTCATTCATTTCTTAATTATGTGGAAAAGAAGAGCAATGTAGAATGTACAGAAAACAATGAAACAATAGTGCAAATAATGTAACTTAAATGTATAATCCTCTCTCCTGTCAGCTGAGCAAGTATTTTTTTTTTTCGATAGGTACTGTGTCACTTCTTGACGGTCAGGGATGTCTGTTACAGGATAATCTTCAGAAATTGTGTATAAAAGCGAAAAAATAGTGCCGTTCGGGACCGGTATTTCAGTCCACGTAAAGCTTTATCTCACTCCAACTGCGTCAGAGTCTTCAGGTGCTAACTTGTGGGAGATCAACCAGTGAATTTTGCATCATTCTTTCCATGCTCTTGTGGCTGGCCCCGGTGCCTTTAGTGGGCAGCAATGTGTATAGTAAAAAGAAATTGTTTCGTACTAAAGAAATCATAATAGTACTTAATTTTATTAATAAAAGTCGTATAAAAGTATATGAGGTTTTCGTCAATCTTTGACCTGAAGTAAACGCTAGACGTGTAAGACAGCTGCCTCATATTGATCTTACCGTTTGTCTTGGACAACAAGACTAATAGTATATATGTATGAAAATATGTACGCAGATTATGTAAATGTGATGTGTAACTCGTACGCATAATTTTCTTGGGATCACTGGCGAGAAGGAAAAGTGACGTAATAGGATGGAATGGACCGGCAACTTACAGTTCATGCGTGTAATTGGCAGATAAGGCAGAGTAAGCACTTCGATAAACTTTAAAAAAGGTACTTAAAAGTTCATTAGTGTCTATTAATTAGAATGCATTTGTAGACGCTTTTTAATTCGTTATATTGCTAACATTGGAGTATATAACTTAAATAGCGCTCAGTATCATAAGAGAGGAATTTGTGTCCGACATTAGGGTTTCATTCGTTTCTTTCAGCCAGAAAAGGACTTATCGTGTAATTGTCCTCCAGCTGAAGTATGACAAATGGCAGAATATGTACCCGTTTAACTCATTATCATAGTGAACTTGTCAACCTTTCTCAGTGCCTTGATAGGGCCTCTGATTCACGTTCCAATAATTGTTTTTTTAAACATACATTACACATTATACAACTATTCGTCATCATTTATATATAGTTTCATCGAATATTAATTATAAGATTTCATAATTTATTACCTAATCGTGATAGTGATTCTTAAAATTTACGTACAATATAGTAATTTTTCAGGAGACTCTACGATATGAACTTGATAACACGTCGTGTCTTGTTTATGTTACCAGATCTCGAAAAGTGACGAGCTGGGTTAAGTAGAGCAACATGCCCGTTAAAACAGAGATGGCTTCGTTGGACCCGCCTCCTCCAGCAAATTCAGGGCAGCCGGGGGTCACCCGTAGCCTCCTGTACAACGGGTCGAGGTTCCAGGGACACCAGAAGTCTAAGGGCCAATCTTATGACGTCGAGGTGGTGTTGCAGGTGCGGTGGTCGAGGTGTTTCATTCATACACAACTCGCGGCCTGGGGAGAATTGCGTATAATCACAAATGTGTCCTTGGTTCTCTCTAGTACGTCTTAGTCTCTGGGTAATCTTGGAGTGATTCACAGGAAAATTAAATATATATCGGTTATTCGTTTTTGATCACAATGAAAGCGATGTCACTTTCTACTGTCAGTGAAAGTTGTGGAAATGTGAGTGATGCGTCCTTGTGCTGGCCATGGTTATTCATCTTAGGATGTTAAAGTATTTTTACGTTTATTTAGTCATAAAGTCATCATTATGCTGCAGCCTTAGACCGTTTTGTGATAACCTCTGATCTCTGAATGGAAGTGCAGATGGTGGTTGCTAATGACAGCCTTGTAGATTTTGGAAGTCTGCCAGAGCACAGTGGGGAAAAAAAAAGGTGACCTCCAGGAAATAAGGAAATAATTATAAGATTGTCAGAAGGTGGAAGAGATAACTATTAGTGGAGTGTGTGAGCTTTCATTCCTGTTCCAAAATTTTTATCTAGAATGTTCATGATGTCATGATTATGAATGTGGGGCAGGTCATCAAAGTCATTGGAAGTTTTTGACTGGAAATTATCGAAGCTTGGTGATATAATGTGTAGATCTATAATGCAAGACAAGGAAAATTTCTTATAATTCTACTGTCACATATGTTACTGGGAAGTTGCATCAACGGTATTAGTAATGTATTTTGTAAACCCTTTCCTCTTTGTTTTGAATTTATAACATCACTTGAAAATGTTTTAATACATTATTTGTGTTTGTTTCAGCTTTGAAGTATTGATTTCTTAGTGGTATGAGCTATTTTGCAATGTTGCCAGCAGTTATGAAAGTGCAGCAACAAATTATCAAAAAAAAAAAAAAAATCTTTGTGTGAACATTTCTATGTCATTTTAGTGAATTTAGAGGGCGAAAGAGAAGGCAGCCTACGTTAGTTTTTCTAAGGTGGATTGATTGACTGTTTTTGTGTTTGGTGTGATTGAATTGTGGATAAGTGTGTAGTTAACCAAAACAATATAATAAAAGATAAATTTATACGTTTTTACAGTATCCCTGAACACTAAGATATAGCTCAAGTAAATAGAATTCAGGGAATTGTAGTAGGGTTGGTGAAAGATACCCTTTTATTTTGTTTTACAATCTCCATTCCAGTGATGTGATACCTTTCTCTGTAGTTCATTAAGGTTTACCAGTGATCACAATGATTCAGATGATTATTGTTCGAAGCCATATGCAGTGAAGTATAGTGATACACTGTACCATACTATTGCAGATGTATTTTCTGGAGTCTTATGCTTTCCTTTTGTATTTCTTTGTATTTGTATATTTGATTTGCATTTCTGCAATTGAGGAGTTCACCTTTTATTTGTTATGGCACATATTTTGATAGTCGAAGTTTAACTCCGCATCACTTTTAGCATTGGATATAAAGTAATTTTGCTCTTTAAGCAAGTGTAGAGAATACATTAATGGTTATAGAGTATGGTTCTGAGAATAATATTGTATTGAATGATATTAAATAATGCTGTAGTAGTAATGTATATCAGGAAAATTTGGGAGTTAAATGTACGTAATACACTTGTAAATCAGTATAATACATGAAAACCTCTCCTAACTTCTGTTGCAGTCATGATTTATCTAAATATTTCTTATTCTAGGCTAAAAATGCATGTGATTGAGCATTGTGTAAATATCACCAGATGCCAACAAACATTATGTCGCTGCTATCAGCCATATGATCCTAGCACTTATATAGCACAGTTTTAGTTGTTTAGTAAAATTAATGCTACAAATCATGCTTCATTATTACTTTGTTATTGTATGATATTCTCTAAATTCAGCGAAACAAAATTACTCCATGTCCAATTCTGCTGAATATGGAGAGCCAAGATAGGTTTTTACTTAGAGATATGATGACTGAATTGGTAATGATTTCATTGATATGATTTTTTTACAGTTTCCAAAAATAAATGTCACAGTGCTGAGATTAACTTTACTCTAGCTTCATTAAAAGCTTAGATGAACAGCATGTTTATAGTATTGGCATTTCACAGCTTGCTGTATGCATTTCATGAATAGAATATTTTTTAGATGTGAAGAATTGTCCTAATAATGGCCCTTTAAACATTCCCATAATTTTGACGAGTGCAACCTGAAGATGATTTTTTCGGGCACTTTGTCTGAAGTAGTTTGATTTTGGCAGATGTGAAGGACAATTGATGTTTTATAATGGGGAACACAGTAGTACCACACAGTTCATAGGAATACCGTGTAAAGATGATTATGATGAAACATAAGTATTATGAAACTATTGTTTGATCCAAAGTGAAATGAAGAAGCTGCCTTGAGCACTTTAACATGCTCCTACTTTTTCAAGGCTAGAATTTAGGTTGGGCAGTGATAGGGAGTGGCATATAAGTCAATTATTCCCAAAATACACATTAGTTCAGTCATTTTTTAGATTTCAGAATTGATTTTTGCTGATGTCGATGCATTGCCATAAATTTTACCATTTTTTAAATAGAATTTTGTTATTGATAAATTATATGTGTAATTAATACATTTATTGTATCATTATGATAGAATGAATGCTAAATTATGATCATTGCATTACTAGATAAGCTAGAAAAGATAAGTTACATACTTGGCTACCTAAACTCAAATAAGTTGATGGTGGGATCATGTCCCTCAGTATTAATCTTATAAAAATTGTGGTTTATGAATTCTTTATATTTAGTGTAAGACTCGCTCAGATGTGTGTCTGGCTCAGTTTGTAGTAGTCATTGGCCACTGTTTGCACCATTTTGAATCAATGGATGACAAGGGATGAGTATTTCAGAAATGTGCACTTGTACCAAAGGTCCTATGTCATGCTCTAGAGACCAGCTTGGATGAAGGCATTTCAGTGTAGGCAAACTTTTTTTTCCTAAAGTTACACAGGATATCTACTAATTTTTCAGAGAGGAGCCTGTCATAAGATAGTCATTCATTGACTGACTGTCACCCTCTTGGTAATGTAGTTAAAAACATTGCATAGTACAGGCATTACACTATCTCGTAACCATTTCATGTGGAAGTTAGTGACTACAGTCACTGGGAAGCATAACTATCCTTTCAGTAAATTTATTCTTTAATATGTTATGAATGAGTTCATGTTAGAATTGCAAATTAATTTTCCTTGATTTAAGATTTTTTATCAAACTTCTTTGCTGATGAAAGCCCATGGCCTGATTTTGTGGTAATGGACAATTTATTGTACCTGCCAAGGTTATCAAGTATACTTGCTTCCTCTGTCACATCAGTGTCTTCTGTTGGAGGTATCCCAACATGCATTCTCACCACATTGGTGGTATGGATTTGTTCCAGGATTTATTAATCAATCATTAGGAATGTAACCATAGATTGGTAAGAGAGGTAAATACGAGGGTCTCGGAGAGATGGGCAAGTCACCGGTCCTGAGAGGTTGCTTTTTACAGATTACATGATGTGATGGCAGACTCAAGTTAGTAGCTGAAGAAGCTGGTGGATTTTGGGGACTGTGTGAAAGGAGAGAGTTAAAAGGAAATGTGCATAAAAGTAAGGTTATGAGCTTTAGCAGTGGAGAGAGAGAGGTTGGTTTGAGTTGAGAGAGCTTGGAGGAAGTGAAGTGTTGTAGATACATGGGAGTTGAAGTGAACCATAGGGTAAGGAAGGACCACAAGTTGTGATTTTATTGAGGAGTGTATAGGAAGAGGCCATTGTTGTGAGTGCAGAGATGGGTATTTTAGATAGTTTATTAGTCCTGAGTGTGTGCTGTGTGGTTGCAAGTTTTGGGGCTTAAATGCAGAATTACTAGGAGGGTAGATATAATTACTTATTTTCACTTATCCATTCGTAAATTAAGGGGAGGAAGTTTTACACTTGTGGGGCCTCATCTCTTGACAATTCTCTGCTAATACTTGTGAGCCCCATCTTTTAAACATTCTCTGCTATCATACAATATTTTAAATTTATGTATACTGTGTGTATTAACCATATCCACAGTTATTCTCTTCCATTTATATACTGTAAAAGTACTTATTTACATCGTTTTTAACATCTTTCTTGCTTAATTTCATGGTATGCACTCAGGTTGGTTTATCACTATATTTCACAAAGAACTGTTCACTATACCTTCATCAGTCTGTTCATCATGTCACCCCTCACTCTCCTCTCTTCCAAGGTGGGCAGAATATATGCCTCTAGCTCTTCCATGTAAATCCATTCTCTTTATTCTGTTATCATCTTTGTTGCCCTTCTCTGGACTCTTATCTTTTATCTCCTTTTTGCTTCTTTAGGCATGGTGACCAAACTTGAGAAGCTTATACTATTTTTTGCCATTTGTAGGATATAAAAAGCTTGCTAAAGGTTTCCATATCTGTATACTTGAAAGCTGTTTTAATATTTACCAGCAGACAATTTGTCACCATAAGTATTCTCCTAATACTGGACTTTGGCAAGAGATTAAGAGGTAATGTTGACTCCCAAGTCTTTCTCACTCACAGAATTTTTGAAGCTTATTTCCTGCTGCATAATAATCATTTTCAGGCCTTCTTTCACTTTGCACCATCTTCATTGCTTCACAGTATGTGGTTTGAGGAGTGTTGATCGACTAAGAAAAGACAGGTTAGTAGGGAGGTGTAGTAAGCAGAGCAATTTAGAAATATGTTTTCTGTACGTATTATTTTTGCCTCTGTAGTCATCTGAGTACTTTTTCATAATTTTGATTGATGATAGCTATCAGTAATCGTTTTACCTTTTGATATTATTAGTATTCTTGTTTTCGTTTGTATAGCTGTGATTGATTTCCAGAAATCAAACTAAAATTTGTGTTACTGTTGGCAGCATGTGGATGAGGCTAACTCGTACCTGTGTGGCTACCTCAAGATTAAGGGCCTAACTGAGGAATACCCAACCTTAACTACTTTCTTCGACGGTGAAATTATTAGCGAAAAATATCCCTTCCTTACTCGAAAATGGGATGCAGATGAGGAAGTCGACAAGAAGCATTGGGTAAGTTGTATTTCGCTGTGTTTTTGGGATCTCTTTGTCTTATAATTCTGTTTCTCTTTTATAAAGAAGAATTTTTATGTATAAACTGTTGTCACTTTTGTCATATTGTAGATATATGATTTAGCTCATGCAGTTATGCCTGTTGGACCAGAGCAGTATTTATAAGTTAAACAGTATGCACACTACTTGGAAATTTCATTAGGTTTTTCTCTGACAATCTTCAGACAAAATGAATACTAAGTAATGCTTTTGATTTTATATACTCCAGCCTTTAAATTTCTTATTAAGAAATTATTGTGGAGTTTGATATTAACTTAATCAGTTACCATGAAGTAGATATGGAGCTATTTTACAGAATTACAGTACATTAATCCCTCAATTTAACGAACCCTGATATAACGGATTTTGGATTTAACGGACTGGGCAAATAATAATACATTAATTATTAATAACTGAAAAATAAGATTAAAAAATCTCAAACACCACACCATGCGCATTTCATATCGCACTTGTTTTTAGTAGCGTGGGGTATACTCGCTTTGTTTTGGTTTCAGTCGGCCTCAAGCTATATTGCGGTCAGGTTGTATACAGAAAATTGTGACTTTATTTATTAAATATTTTGCAATCCTTACAATTCAAAATGGCTTCAAGTGATAGAGGAGTTAAAAGAAATCGTGTGAACTGTATATTGTATTCCCGTATGTTGTATTGAAAAATGGTTGCATTTGATTTAAGAGACTCTGCATTAACAGACACCCCCTCCCCCCTATTAGTCCATTAAATTGAGGGATTACTGCATATGTATTTATTAAATGGTAATCTTCATGATTGATTTATTATCAACAGAAGTACAGTATATATATTATAGAATTGTAGTGTTTTTCATTTATTCATTTTTTTTAAAGCACAGTTTATGTATGGTCATTTAGTGATATTCTAATGCTTTTCTTTTTCAGGGAAAATTCCCGCCCTTCTATCAGTATACAAAAACTTTCAACTCCGACTCATTTGACTACAGTGTGTTAAAGGACTCAGAACATGTATTTATGCGTTGGAAGGAACATTTTCTTGTTCCAGATCACACAGTTAAGGATATAAATGGAGCTTCGTTTGCGGGTTTTTATTATATATGTTTCCAGAAGAGTGCTGCAACTATTGATGGATATTATTACCATAGAACTTCAGAATGGTAAGTAACGATTCACTTCTGTGAAGCGTATCAGAATTCACTTATTATGAAATAAGAAATCTTAATATAACATTTCAATGCCTTATGATGTTGTGATACTGCTCACACTCATCTATTAAAGAAGGTTCTCTGTGGATAAAGCATTACATTTTTAGAAAAAAGTTAATTTAACCCCTTTATTTACCATTAACATTCTGTAGGATGGGAAAAAACATTACAGGCATTCAAAAAACTTGAATGCATAGAGTTACACAAATATGAATGGGTGTGAAGTAAGGTACTGAGTTAGGTTGAGGGCTCCCCTCTCTCTCTCTCTCTCTCTCTCTCTCTCTCTCTCTCTCTCTCTCTCTCTCTCTTTTTTTTTTTTTTTTG
>JAYMFT010149757.1:0-12645 GCA_038088735.1 Panulirus argus
TTGGAATTCTATTTCTTTTCGTTTTCTTTGAGATTTCTCACCAACCACAAGTTTTCTTCCTTTTCTTAAAAACTTCACAGGGAAGAAAAAATGAACCTGTCATATTAGCTTCCTCTCCAACATAACTTTTGTCCCAGAGCGAATAAAATCTCTGGAACTGTTCGTAATAAAACAACGCACGGCAAGAGGGAATCTGAGATTTGGGAATTCTACTTTTACGTTCAGAAACGTAAGTTTTCGTCACAGAATCTTTAAGGGATGACCAAGAGAGTTCCCCTTTAAAGAAAAAAGTATCCTTTTATCTTTGCCTACAAATTGGACCTTGACGTCTGCGATTATCCAGGGAAGGAGACAAACCCCAGAGTACGGGAATCGGGATGATGGGAAGTGGGGGGATGCAGATCTACCAAGGGGATTGATGGGTGTTTGTCTTCAAGGGGGACTGGGGATGAAGACCCCCGTTCTGTAGAATCAACTTACGAGAAAGAGCACACAGTTCCCGCAGAGAGCATAGACCACTGACAGCACAATTCAGCTAGTGACCCTTTTAGTGATGAAGGATAACGTGTGAACACAGTGCACTTGTGAAAGTGGAGAACTTACAGTGATCCGATTCACTTACAAAGAACGTGGCAGAATTGTTGGCGACGTTGTTCCTCTAGGGACACATGAACTACTTTTAATTAAAGATCGCCGACTTTACTAAAAGTAGGGCATTCGGGCTAAAAACTGTGAAGTCTGACTGAGCACTCATAGTGAACATGACCCTTTTTACATTGAACTCGAGGCACTCTCTGTGAGTATGCTTCTTTTAAAGTAAACATGAGGCACTTGCAGTTAACGCAGTGACTCTCAGCCTGAAGCACTTGCCACTCCACCACATGACAGCTGAGCAGGAAGGTACGACCCTTGAGCGCGACCTCCGATCCACACATGAGATGGCTTCACCTTTCACCCAACCCCCAACAGCCAGGTCAAAGGCCGGGCCAACGCACCCAAGGGTCAGTACCGTCTGGCTCAAGGGTCGTGCCTTCGTGCTTGAGACTCGCGCCGTCGTACTTTAAGGGTCACCATCGTCCTTAGAGATCGTATCGTCGTGCTTAAGGGTCGTGCTGTCGTGCTCGAGGGTCGCACCGCCGTGCTCCAGGTATTAAGCAGCAGAGTCTTGCATCTGGGGTCAGAAATCATCGCCTCAACGCACATGCCGCCAGCCCGGCGCATACCCACGTACTGGCCTTATTGTTGCATGTGTGGTAGTGTGAATGCACGTGGGTCAACAAACCCCCGTGTGTGTGGTTCGTGTTGTTATGGCGTCTGGTAGGACAATTGTGGTTGTGTATGTACTTGGGTTTAGAGAGAGGTGGATGTGCCTCGCTAACTGACAGTGTTATTCATGTGGGAGTGTTTGGTCCTTAGTGTAGAGGTGCGTGTCCTTGGTTTCCCTCTTGACGTGCTCCTGTGTTGGTTCCGGTGGTTGCTTTTGTGTGGTGATAAATTACCATCTCATTCCCCATGACGACCAGTCAGTGCGGGATATGTTCCCGTTCATGGGCATCCCTGGTAGGCTCGTTAGGCCTGCCAGTGAAGGCCATGTCCCCGGAAATTGGACACTGTGGTAGACTAATTTGGTCTGTCGGTAAGGGCCATGTCCCTGGACACAGACACCTCTGGTAGGTTCATCAGGCCCGTCACTGAGGGCCATGTCCCTGGACATGGACATCTCTGGTAAAAGTCGAGTTGAGTGTAAGCTGTCTGTTGGTTTGCTTGCTACAAGTGTGGTGCTTTACCCCACACGAATTTTCTATCCGTTTATCAACCAACCAGACGCAGATGAACAGCCGACTGAGCTGCGTGCCGTCTACTCGCACCGGGTATCGAACCTGGGCCAGTGGATTATGGGTAAGGAAAGTAAACTTCTTTGCTACAGCATATACAAATGTGCAGCAAACTCTTTCACATGTCCATAAGGTCAATGTCTGAATTCAACTATCTTATCACAAGATAAATTCGCTGATACAGACATACTCTCAGATCTGTGAACAATACTTAGCTTTTCCTTTCAAAACTTTGAAAATGTTATAACCGATAATATCCGAAATAAATCCGTTCATCTCATCATAATATATCTTTCACTTTTAGAACACCCGCATGGCTCTGTCATTTTTTCTCCTTTCTATCAACAATTTCCTTTCTTCCACAAATAACCAAGTGTACTCACACGCTGACGACTCAACACTACATTCCTCCACATCCCGCAATTCTGCTTCTTCTCTCACTCGATCTGCATCTCGTTTACAACTCTCAATACACAGATTGTGGCACCTCCCGGAGAGGTAAAATCTACACCGGGCAAAGAACTACGACCCTCCCTATCCTAACATACTCCCCTGTACCCGTACAACTCCCCTCGAAGTCCCACACGATGAAGCCACGGGCTACAGGTCTTTGATTCGTCACAAACGGAAAATATTCATGTATTGGAAATACTGAAGAACTTAAACAAAACTAATTGGCACATAATAAGGTAAGCAGCACGAAAAAAGAGCAAAAACCAGAAGACATTGGAAAGACAAACTATAAATACAAGACCTCGACTGTAGTACTCGTCTGAATATGGAACACACCTGGTTCCCACGGAGCCTCACAGCACTGAGAGAGCCTCAGCTAAGGCCTTTCTTAAACCAGGAAGTAACAACATCACTACATACTCCCAGTCTGCCGGGGAGGGAGGCTGGTATACAAATAGGGCAACAAAAGTATGTACCCAGTAAACCACCCGCACACCTTGGTCATATGTCTGGACCTCCGTGGCGGAGCGATTCGCGGTACTGACAGTCACACATGCTCGAGGCAGCCAATCCACAATTCACTAAGCTGTTCGCCCTACCGTAAGGGCTGGTCGATGAAATGGGGAACTGACATAGATTAGGGTGTGTGTGTGTGTGTGTGTGTGTGCATACACAGGAATAAAGATACGGTACAAATGCACCACGTCAAGAGACGAGGCAACACGAGTGTAAAACTATCTCCCCGTAACACATAAACAGTAATCACAAACAGTTAAAAAAGCCTTCCCATGTCTACCCCCCTCGCTCTTCCCCACCTAACCAACCAATTAAATACATAATCGAGGGTACAGTGGTATGGTGAGAGGTATGGCTTATGGGGGTAGCTGAGAATTGAGGAAGGGTGGTATGGGGTAAGGGTATATGGAGGGGGGTAGGTATTGGGGTATCTTTCAGGGAATAATGGGTGAGAGAGAACACATGTTACGTGGGTGTGGAGGTCGGAGGTTAATTAGCAGGTGCCTTCCATTATGAAAACGTATAATCATACACTAGTGACCCGCTACATCATGTTCATCAGTATCCATATTCTGTAGGGGGCGGGGCGCCAGGCGGTAGGCCATCTACCCAAGAATTCTGAAAATACTTTTACTTTACCTCAACCTAGCATGGAAAAGCCGAACTGAATCTGATATAATGGCTGGCTGGAAAGTCCGATGTGTAGCCAGTAATCAGCTGCAACATGATCACTCAACGAGCTAACTATGTTACTGACCTTAACGCCGTCCGTTAGCTGCAGGGCTGGGACTGTCGGCAGTCACAAGCGACACGAAGACTTTCTGGAAGTTGATCACCTTTACAGATTTCCTAAACAGTCACGCTATAGTCAGGTGATGTACGTATGTAATCATCTGAAGATTACGTTGTCCCCAAACCATTTACCACAAATATTAAATGTAATGTTTCCGCCGTGTAATGTTCACGTCACTAAATGGTATAAAAATTACATCTTATTATGTCAGTTCATTATACTCTTGCGAGTTTCTGGCCTACTTTCTCGAGTCATTTTTTTCTTATTCACAGTTTCATTTCATGGGTCACTTTTCAGAGTTTGGTAGATGAGTGACACGTGAGTACAGCCGTGAGTGACGGTACCCAGCTGTGGGTCAACTGTCACTTCCTAGACACAGGTGATCACTCAGACCTGACTCACACCACAGTGGAGGTTGCACTCAGTTCTTTTGTCTACCATTTCTTAGCCCGGTCGAGTCAGTTCGTAGACACCAATTACTCATTGGTCATTATAAGAAATATGCATCACTTGAAACGTAGCTGAGTGTTTCTGATATTTCTAACCCACGTTGATGTTTTTCTCGACAATAAATGGCATGCACTGTGACTTCCATGTAATGAGTCCACACCATAAAAACACTCTCCTAGAATAACACTCACTGAAGCTCTTTCCAGAAACTCGAGTTAATGACAAAATCACATTCGTGCCAGTGTTATCAGTTCCCCCCCACTAGAGCGCGTCATCCCGTATAGGATAATAAACACAAGATTTACCGCACCGGACGTGCCCTGCGTACTATCTCCAACAACGTCAGGGCAGAACTGATGACGTCGACATGGTATGTGTGTGTAGGGGGGGGGATAGGGTAACATGTAGGGATGGAATAACCAGAGGACAAAATATGAAACTGAAGAACAACCTCTTGTAAAAGGGATGTAAACACGTACTCTCATAGTACCAGGGTAGCGGAGGAAGAGAATGAAATGAGTTATGAGACGGTCAATGTGGACAGAATGCAGAAGCTTAAAATGGTGTACGGTAGTTAGGAATGTTCGAGTGACGAGGGGGCCTCACTAATGTAGTGCTCCTTGGCCGCACAGTACAGGCGGTTAACTATATGTGGGAGGCAGGCAGCCTGGGTATCGGGAGGGTTAGTGACGATGGTGAGGTGTGCCACCACAGACAGTGGTTATCAAGTCTCCTCCCTAGCCCCAAGTACACCTTGGTTGCTGGCAGTCAGTTCACAAGCACTCACTTTCACTAGCACACAACACTCGACTAATATGGCCCCTTATCAACTCTTAAATTTTTCTGCGGTGAGCACGATGGGCTAGCCCTGCTTAATGGCAGAATCTCGTCATAGACAAGAGAACTCTCCCCCTACAATGTACAAACTAAAGTAATCACCGACACACAGACACAAACACACACACACACACAGACCACGAGTGTAGGACTCCCTCCCCTCACTGTACGTACAGACAGATGAACACACAGAAGATAGTTGACCTGTATGTCATACGATAATGGAAATAGAAAGTTGACTAAGTGTTCGGGACAGACAAGACCAACAGAATCTGACATTAACAACAGTGGGATTACCTTGACAAGATTTCAGTGGGAAGACAATATACCAAGTGGATGATGAGAGTGGGACCCCGGGGCAGTGGTTCTGAGTCTGAGTGCGGGGTTACGGGGACGCCAGAGAAAGAAAATGGAATGTGGCAAATCCTGCTATGTCGTAGGGAGGGGGGGGGGATGCCTCCATTTTTTTACAACACAAAACAGCAGTACTGTGTGACGGGCCAACAGTATTGTGTGGTAATCCTAAACTCTTTATACTAAATGACTATACACTTGCCATCTTCTTCCACTTCACAGATTTACCTAAATATCTTCGTGCTGAACCTGCTGTCCTAATTGGAGACCTTATCGCTCGACACAAGAATTTGGATAACCTCCTGACTAACGCTAATGGCAGAAGACTAATCTCTCTCCTGGATGCATATGATGTTCATATCATTAGTATGGATCAACCAATACACGTCTATGGAGGAATCCTTGATAGGTGAATAGGCTTTAACTTGTCATACACAACTCACTGTTCCGGCACTTGATAGTCTTATGTCTGACTACTCTCACCAGTAGCGGTTACAATGCTTATCTGGTGTCAAATAAAACAGAAGATTAAGAGTGGCACAAAAACATCAAATAAGTTCATAGATTATATCACTGGCTGGTACAAAGATTATGAACCAACTTTTATTGTTAACTATGCGAAGACAATATACTGTTTCTATAAGCAAAATGAGGAACTTCAAAGAGTAGAAGGAAACACCTTAACAACAGGCTTCACCAGTGATATAATGATTCCAAACTGAAGGAGCTCAAATTATAGGTAGGCAAATAGTTAAAGGATATAGACAACTTCCAACATCCAAAATGCTAAAACTATTTCAACCATCTGCAGCAGCAAGTGAACGAATGATTGAACTTAAGAAATATGACTGGAGACAGTTTGTTAGTGAACTAAATCAACACATTCCTCTAAAACAAACCTAGAAAGGTATTGACAGAATTATTGGAAAGAAAACCAAACAAGTATCTCATCCAATCCGTTGCAAAAGATGAAGGAACAAATCACGAAATGGGCTCTAACTTTTAACTATAAAATGCTGCCAACTAAGATTACAGTGTTTTGTACAGCATATCCAAGATAAAGAGGACGCTACATAATTCATGCTAATCAGGCAACACGATGAATGTGTCGCGCCATTTAATGAGTTTGAACTTGATACAGCCCTTACCAGGGACAAGGGCAGTGCCCCTGGGGAGGATGGTATCACATATGACATTATTAGACTTCTAAGACGTGTACCTGGTAACCAATTATTAAAGTTGTATAATGTGAGTTATGCTACGGGTCACTTACCCTTCTCATGGACCAACATTCTATTTGTACCTTAACTTAAAAGCTACTTTTGATATTGTTGAGGATAATTCCAGAACCCCGTCCACTCTCACTATCTATGGCACCACGCTTGTTTCAACATAAATTTTGCTATCTTATGAAATGATGGAAAGATCATTTTGCTTTCATACTGTTATAATCACTGATATATGCATATACTATTTTTTTTTCGTTTCAGGCTCCAGTCACGGACAAAAGTCCACATCAAGGCTGGGCCCTAATTGAAATATAGAGAGAATTAAGAAACGGGATGAAAAGACAGGGAATGTGTTTACGAATTTTGAGAAAGTGAAAGACCTGTCTTTTGAAATGAGCCAGGTCATAGTTATTGGGAAAGACATGAGAAGGTATTCAATTTTACGTATAAATGATGCCCTTCTTATGCCTGGAGGGTAGACAACTAATCCCATGTCCTGTCAAGGAATTCAACCATTTTAACCCCCACCCCCACCATACCAGAACCCACAACTTAACCTTCAAATTGTGGCAAGAAATCTCTGCTTTATGACTACGAGGCGTGTAGTTACGCGGGCACTGGATATATACGGGTGGAGTGGTTACCTAGGCATATATATATACGTATACGGGCCCTGTAGTTATCCAGGCTCTGGATATTTATTGGACTAGTAGTTATCCAGGCACAGGATATTTATGGGTATAGTGGCTATCTAGGCTTCGGATATATACAGGTAGTGTGGTTATCGAGGTAGTGAATATAAACGGGCCTCATAGTTACCCAAGCACCGCATATATACTGGAGAAGTGGCGTATGTTAACAATAACCCAATAAATCACTGAACTTCATAAATATTCTCTGAGACATTTGTGTAAACAGTTACTTTCAGGTTTGCTGACTGTTTGTCCGCTTTTACTTCAGTAACTTCCAGTTCATTTTCTTTACGTGTAAAAAGAGAAAAAAAGAAATCTGTGATTAGCACCAGTGATGCACTTTGCGGAATGATTATAAACCATATTCACCCGAGTACACTGGGTATTTAGATGATAAATGTATGTTGAACTAATGCACCAAGTTAAAGGATGAGTTGATCATTCGTAAACTAATGTTGCATCCTCCACGAGCATCTAGCAGCTCGCTCACACGATCCAGTTAAGGACTGAACAAAATGTGTACAATTCCGACCGGTGTTGGATGTGTGGCCACATCATCTGCGCCGTAACCTCAGAGCCCTGGCGAGTCCTAATTCTAACCTCCCGCTCCCGACACACGATGGACCATAAGTTTGCAATTAGGTTCAGGATGCGCCATTTGCTGGGCCAGTTACTTGCTTACGCAACAGGGTTTGCCTGAAAGCACCCCAACCTATCCTATTCGTGTGCACTGGGTTCCGGCCTTGCTCGAGCTGGCCTGTGTCAGTGGCAGGGAGAGCCAAGGCTCGTACACAGGACTACGAGATATCTTCCATAATCTGAATATTCTTGAGCAAAGCCCAAACGACCAACCTTATACGAGTCATTTAGTTTGACCTTTGCGGCGAGAACATAACAGTGAATATTATTCGCTTGAAGACGTCAGTGGGTTGTATAGGCAACTGTAGGTCGTAAGTCAGCTGCACTGCTGACGTCATTGGTCTCTTACGAGTTGCTACAGTGAGGGCAGTGACCTCCTGACGAGTGGCGAGTCTAAGTCGTCCAGTGAATCCCTCTGTCTGCCACAGAATATTCTATGCTCGTTATAGAAATATGATGAATCACTCAAATGAATTTAGTTATTGAAATTTTTACCTCAGTATTGCCAAAAAAAGCTTTCTTATTAGCTGTATATCACATGCGGGTAACAAGTATTCCAAGATAATTTCACTCAGTAAATTCAAGCTGAAGAAGAGTTAAATAACTGCCAGTCAGCGTACGACAGCGAGGTGGGACTCACTGACGGTGATGATTCATTTTGGGTAGAGAGGGAAACGTATGGGTATTCAGAACTAATTTTGCAATGCACATTAACACTAAGGAGTGTGGGGGTTTCGCCTCTGGTTGTGTATAATGAATGGTTCTCTCTGAAACCTCACAGATCGCGCTGCAGTCGGTGCTCAGTCCTGCTCAAGGATCGTACTATCCTGCTAAGGGATAGTACCACCCAATTCAAGGATCGTACCATCCTGCTAAGGGATAGTGCCATCTTACTCAAGGATCGTACTATCCTGTTCGAGGATCGTACCATCCTACTCAAGGACAGTACCATTCTTCTCAAAGATCGTACCATCCAACTGAAGAACAGTACCATCCTGCTTAAGGAACTCATTACTCATTTAGTGAGAAATGGCATCTATGTCTATGTAAGAGTTTTACGTTATACAAAACAAATTCATGTTTTCGACGAAACACACTTGGGCGAGAAGGTGGATGCTGTCACTTCTCCGTCGTAGAATATTAAAATCCTCCATGGAGACGACTCACAAGTAATTCCAACTTTCTACAAGCTCCCCATCTTCCCCAGCTGGGTGGGAGAAAAGACACTTTTCCTAAGCCCCCTCCACCCCTTTCTCATTTTTTCCTGTTGCATCGGCAAACTATTCCTCCAGTTCTTTGAATCGATCGACCTGAAACTTGACAGTCACGTGTCTTGTGGTCCAAGACACGGAACCATCTTCATTTTCAGGACTTCGAGTGCTGGCGAGTCAGAGGTAATGGCAACTAACTTTGAAATAAAACTCTGCCGAGTGATCAGTGCAAGATAGACTGCGGCTGGGAGAGAGAGGTGATGACATTTGCTTTCGCTCCAAAATGTTAGCGTCTCTGGTTGTTACTGAATATGAAAATCGAGTCGGAATGATTAGAACAAATACTTTTATGTGAGCGAAATTACTGCACTCCATGCTTACCCAAAAATTTGAAATTGAGATGAAACGTGTACGGTAACTTGTTTAGGGATATCTATCCAAAAATGATTGTTATTAGTGATAAGACTGCGTGTACCTATCAACTGTACCTTACTGTTCTTGCTTTGATACATGATTTCGAATTTTTTCCAGTATCATGAATCAATCTTAATTTGTAAAGGCTGACTGTCATCTTTTCTAACTTAAACTCCGGTTTATCAGTTTAAAATAATGAGGATTCATGTTGTATTAATCCGTGCATCGGGCACTGGCTTGGTAGAGACATGCTTCATGATGTTAGATTGAAAGAGGTTCGACAGCATGTCCTGATTTCTATGGAACTTCCAAACAATACTGCCATTAGACCTAACACCACATCCAAGCAAAATGTACAAAAGCATATGTGGACACACAGTTATGCAAAGGTTAATGAAAAAATCAGAAGTGGATATTCGGCTCTAAAAAGAATGTACCTTAGATAACTGCTTTTTGATGAGAGAACAAAATTGTAGGGTTCGTGCACCTTGAAGAACTGAAGTGGTATTTTCTCGCTCGTTTCATCTTTAAAAAAGAGTTTAGCGACCAAAGTGCTTAGGATAACGACAGTAACGGATTCATACCGAGAGTCGACGAAGATCACACCCTGGCCCTGGCTGGAATTGCTCCTGCTGTAGCTAGTTTAATGCGAAATTTTCAGACAGTCGCGAAAAGGTTTTTAATATAGACCTGTTGGTCTCCCTTACATGGTGTGTATAGAATGGAGTGTTGATGTGGCACTTATCTTTTGTTACGGTGATAGAGGGCAGTGGGGGTCAGACAAGGAGTAGGGTTAAAGGGGATGCAGGGATAGGCAGTTAGGGCGGTCCACCTTCCTCAGTTTTAATAGACCACATAACGAGGAGAGTCATGGAGAGTGAGGCGAGAGGCAGGATCTTGATTCTGCTGACGATGTGGAGCTAATAAACGGATACGTGGTTGGTGGTTGGAATGGCGTGGAGGGTGTAGACAAAGAGACAAAATTTTGGACTTAACATCAGTACACAGAAGAGTGCTGTAGTAGTAATCAGCAAAAAGAATAAGGAGGATTTCCACCCGGGAGCTATAACTGTAAGAGGACAAGCGTTTTTAAAGCTAATGAGAAATTCGTCTGCTGTTTGGGATGGAGTTATATCAGGTGGGAGACAGTAAAGTCGATGAGATGAGGACAGTTATTGCCGTGTGGGCGTACGAGATGCTAACGAGGAACTTACGAGTAAGGACGAATGGCAGTTTATAAAGTTTTTTTTTATGTTGAAGGCTCCAGTCACGGATAAAAGTCTACATCAAAGCCGGGTCCTCATTGAAAAATAAAGAGAATTAAGAAACGAGGAAAGAAGATAGGGAAAGTATTTACGAATTTTCGAGAGAGTGAAAGACCTGTCTCTTGAAATGAGCAAGGTCATAGTTATTGGGAAAGACATGAGAAGGCAGAAAGTTCCAAAGCTTCGACGTGTAGGGAAAGAAGCAGTTATCAAAACGGCAGACCCTTGAGTTGCCGATGGCCATACAGTAATCAAGTGACACGAAAGCTTGCCGAGTATTGCGTTGTCTAGCTAGTGGAGGGGGCACACAGGCAGCCAGCTCTAGGGAGCAAAAGCCAAAAGATGAGAACATCTAAACCGGTGGTTTCGTCAGTTCTACTGTACTGAGCAACAACACCGCAGTTCACAGCCTCTGACGGATAGGAGACTGTTCACTGCTGAGGAGAATGGTAAGCATCAGATGGCGAGGACCACGTAAGGAATGGGAATATACGGACAAGAGGCGACTAGTCACCACCAGTCAGTCTGCGACTAAGAGAAGCGAAGGTAATGTGGTTTGGTCACGTAGGAAGGATGGGAGAGTACAGGACCGAGGAGGTTCGCTGATGGTACAGATGTTGAGTAGAGGAGGCATCTGGGAAGCCCAGGCACAAGATGGCTGGATGTTGTGGTACGGGACCTGAGGCACGATGGACTGGGCGCGATAGGTGGTGCAGGACCTGAGGGGTGCAGGACTCAGTGTGAAAGGTGGTGTTACCGGACTCTGCTTGCAAGAGGTTACACCATGAGTGAAAAGTCACCGCTGGCGAGGCTGTATCATACGGAGTTGAATCTCGTCAATGAACTCACACCAAAGGAGTCTGCAATTTCCTGCTACTGAAAGTAGCGCAGCCTTTGGATGCTGGAGCCTTGCCTCTAGACAGAGGCTCTGGGTAACACCAAGACTCTTTCCATAGAAATTAGTCCTGGATCAAAAATATATAGTATACGAGTTCCTCCACTCTGGACGATGTATCACACTGTAATACAGAGTCATCGACGTTCGTTGATTTTGAAGACATGACATGATGCCACCATACGGCGCCCGACAATCATACTCATCCTCTCGGCAACAATACCATGCACACCACCGGGCAACCAACACATGCACCATACACAGTCAGTCTTGACATAAGTACAGTAGGATGTAATGTATGGTGGACGGGTGAGGCAGGTGTGAGTAGAGCTCTTCACGCTACTGCATCTGCCTCTGCACCCATACACTCTACCATCATGGCTGGTGTGTGTGCCTAGGATCTCTATGACTAACCGACCGTGCGATGTCATATCTTCTGGAATTTTTGTGCGAACGCTTTATATCAGTGTATGTAAATCAGGAGTGGTTGGGGTATATTGCTAGTTGTGGAGGACGTCGTTTTTAGGGGCGTTTTTTGACACTAAGTTCCATCTTACCACCAAGGAGACAGTATGACTGGCAACCCTCTACCCAATACCATATGACAGCGGACGAGCCGCGCACCGCACTGTCATAACCTGGAAGATGGAAACTATTGCTGTACACGGGACCTGATGAATGGGCCATATATCTATCACTTCCCCAACGGGAGACAAGCCAATGTATACTGGGTGAGTGGCCGGGACGTGACCCGTCATACAAGGTGTATTTACTACCCAGCGACGCCTCTAGTGATCGGCTGCAGAGGCGAGTGGAGGAAACCTCTCAACGATGACGCCGGCTGGAAGGTAGCAGGGAACTTGCCAGGCGGTGCGTAGACCTGAGGGCGTCAGTACGGTTAACTGGAGGGGCAAGTTTGTATGTATGTGTATATATATATATATATATATATATATATATATATATATTTTTTTTTTTTTTTTCGTACATATTCGCCTTTTCCCGCGATAGCGAGGTAGCGTTAAGAACAGAGGACTGAGCCTTTGAGGGAAAATCCTCACT
>JAYMFT010149768.1:0-26696 GCA_038088735.1 Panulirus argus
AGGCTCAATCCTCTGTTCTTAACGCTACCTCGCTAACGCGGGAAACAGCGAATATGTATGAAAAAAAAAAAATATATTATATATATATATATGTCAAATCAGTTTTGTATTTTTCATTGAAACAGAAGTTTATGTACCTGTATATCTAATTAGAGGTACTAAGTTACTGCAGCTATCTTAGGTGTGATATGGAAAGAGAAATAAGGAAGAGAGCAGTACTGGGTAGAAGAGTCATTGAGTCCCTTAATTGAGGTGTAAGTTGGGAGCAAAGAAAAGATTAAGAGACAGCATAGCCCTCCCAACCCTGACCTATGCAGCCAAAATGTGGACATGGGATGAATCACAGAGGTCAAGAATCCAGGCTGTGGAAATGAGCTGTTTGAGAGGAGCATGTGGTATGACTAAATGGAATGAAGAAAGAATTGAGAGGATGTATCAGAGATTTGGTATGGCAGGAAATACAAAGGGAATGAATTGTGGAGTAACACAGTGGGTGAAACGCAATACTTCAAAGTGGTTTGAGCACATGAAAGAAATGCAAGACGGACTTTAAAGGAGAGTGTATGATAGTATGATTAAAGGAGTTTGTATGAGAGGAAGACCACCTGTGACATGGGAAAGTAGAGTGGAAGAATATTGGAGGGAGAGAAATGGTGGAAGAATGCGTGGAATGGTGTATGCGAGGGAGTCATTTAAGGACAAGGACAAGTGGAGACTCTTTTCCTGTGGCTACTTCCTTGATGGAAGTTCCCAGAGGAAATGGACATCAGAGATATGGATAGATAGAGTTACTGGAACTAAGTTGCAGATGTACAGTGAAGTTAGATTACATTTCTTTACTGACAACAAAAAAATATTTATTAATGTTAACTCTTTTATTTTTAATCTGATGATTTACTATCTGTAGAGAAAAATGTTAAGAAATTCTGATCACAATTAGCTACTGTCATAGAAATGTAAAATATTTTTATTGCTTATCGAGAAACTGTAAATATTAAGGTAATATCATCCAGCTAGTTATGGCAGCACCTTTCATGACTGAATGATTTTTAGTATTTATATTGTACATCTACTTTTTTGGTTTTACAGCTGAGACTGAAGAAGTACTCTGGAGCCAGGGTGTAGACATTCAACAGCACTATGACCAGTTTGTTAGTATCCCAGGCTATGGAGATGTTAAAGTTCGGATAGAGCATGTTGCACACACTACCCATGTATTCATTGATCCAGTCAGCAGAGTGGAGGTTTCTGCAAGGGATATCCGAAGTCGCATAGCAGCTGAACCATCTAAGGGTCGAGTGGCCACATCAACCAATAAGGGTAGAGCCATAAAAGAAAAGGAAGGAGTAATGTTTGAGGTAGAACATGCGGCTCCACCTGAAATATCTGTGAGTGCTGAGGAATCACTTGTCATGGAAACTGCCCCTGAAATGAAAGTATCTGATGAAGGACTGTCCCTGGCTCCAGTGATGCCACCAAAGAAAGAAATGAAGTCAACCACAGTGGTTTATTGCACTTTCATTTGTACCCAGGTTGTGTTAGTTTTGAAGGATGATGTGAGTGACCAGAAAAATATATCTGAGATAATGAGACTCACTTTAGATAATTTCATTGTTAGTTTAAGACCCAAAATTGATCTGGCAGAGAAGCTTCGTGCTCTTGATTATAGAGTTAAGGAGCGTGTTGAAGTTAATGTCTTTGTTGGTGATGCACAGATAGATAATCAGCTCTTTGTGTCTGGAAAATATGATTTTCCCGTGATATTAATTAGACAGGATATAGAATCAGCCCCAAAATTCTCACCTCTGGATCCCATTGAAAGAGCTATACAGATTTCTCACAATAATGCACTTTTTACTTTGTCTATAGTCTTGGAGCAATCCCCTACAAATATGTGCATACATTCCGTCCACATAAAGATGAAGCCCATTACTTTGTATGCTGAAGATGCAGTATTCTACTCCCTCATGGAAATTCTCTCTTCTTTTCTACCAGCATCAAAGCACAAAATTAGAAAATTTGGGGAAGATAGAGAGAGAAATGAAGAAGAAGAGAATCTTCCAGTTGTGATGAGAATGCCAAGAGAAGTATTGCTGAAGTCTAGAGCCATGACTCACCCGATTCACATATCTCAATTAACCATTGAGCCTGTGTCTGTGTTACTTAGTGTCCATGCATCAGTGAAACTGTATGTTGCTCTAGATCAGTCTCCCCTTAACTTTGGGTGTTTTCAGCGACATGAGATCATGACAACAAGCTACAGTCTAGGGCACAACCTGACAATGCATTATCTGTCAGGGGCACTCATTCGAGCTGGATGGGTTGTGGGATCCCTTGATCTACTAGGGAATCCTGGAGGATTTGCAAGGACAGTTGGTTCAGGAGTGAGGGATTTTGTGCAGCTTCCTTATGAAGGAATTCTTCAGGGCCCATGGGCATTCATTGCTGGAGTAACGCATGGTTCAGTTTCATTGGTTAAGCATCTTACGGCAGGTAAGAACTCAGATTGTTGAATAAATTGCCTACTGCATTTGCGCTACACCATTGTTGTATTGTGATAAAGCACTTCCTGTAAACCATCTTAATCTTATACATTATTTAATATTTTTATGTCTTTACCTCTTCTTGTGCCTCACATATAAACAGCTTTTTCAGTAGCTGTGGCATACCACCCATTCACAATCTTTCTTCTTCAAGTCTTCCTTACTTACCTATTGAAAATGTGTTCTCTTAGTCAGTCTTTCATATTAGCAGACTACCCATTTTTAATTGTAAGATAACTTATCAGGGAGTCTCTTGTTAACAGAAATTCATTTTGATGTATGGTGATGTATGTTTGTTTGGGCAGGGTAAATGCAAGGCAGTTGAGGAGTGTCTTTGGTGTCTTTAGTATGGAAGCTGTATGTTGGGCATGAGGAGCCCTGTGATATGTTGAATCAATGTTTGGTGTGTTGAAGAAATATATAGATTACAGTCATAAAATCATAAGGATTATCATCATTCTGGAGAGAGTAGCAATTGTAGTTGATAGTTGATCATGAAAGTCTGCACCATGATTGGTGATTTCTTGAGTGAAGAAATATTTTTCCTGAAAGTGATTAATGTACTGCATATTCCATGTTTTCCTTACAGGCACAGAGGATCCTTTTACAGTGTGCTGCCCATCTCTGATTTTTCCTTACAGGCACAGTGGTATCTTTGACAAATTTGGCCAGCTCTGTGGCTCGTAACATGGAGCGATTGTGTCTAGACAAAGACCATGCAGAACGCAGTGAAGCAGGACGGCGCTATCAACCAACTGGTCTTGTACATGGGCTTGTGCAAGGGCTTTCAGCTTTTGGGATTTCTCTTTTAGGTAAGGTTTTCATTTCTGAGGGGGAGAATATTAAGAACTGCATCTGGATGCAGATGCTTCAAAGTGATCATTAGTTCCACTTATCCTTTCATTTGTTCCTTCATTCCTATACATTTGCCCTCCAGTTGTGTCAAAACTGTTGCTTGAAACTAGTTGATATAGTAAAGTGGAATTTCATTATTCACCTCTTTTTGAGTCTAGAAGTACCTTCTGGGGCCTTTGTTAATGTGATCACATTAACCTTTTGAAAATATTACCTAACGAACTTACAGAAGGGCTCTGTTTGACTTCATTACCTGATTTAGTCTCAGCTGTGGTTCCATTACACTTACATGTTTCATATATTGTTAGCCTCAGACCCATCTTGTTAGGGGGAAAAGAAAAACTCTAGAATTATTTTACCAGATTTGTTTTTTCAGGTACATTTATTTCACTATCTTTTACTCCACTCATATTCTAAATCTCCCCTTTGGTGTTGTATACAGTTTTCTCATTCTTCTTAGTGTGCAATTTTCCAGTCCCTCTTACTTAGCACTTAAGTACAAGCTTTTTACCTTCGGTCACTCAAACAGTCCCACTTGAACCATCCCTTAAACTGGTTCCCCCATACCCTTTTCATTGATTGTTTTTTGGTTCATGATACATTGCTTCTACTCAAAGTTTCTCTCTCTCTCTCTCTCTCTCTCTCTCTCTCTCTCTCTCTCTCTCTCTCTCTCTCTCTTTTTCTTTTTTTACAAATTTCCTGTCATGGGCTTAGGGATGTTTAGTGTTTCCTCACTTCCTCATGTAATATGTAGATTTTTATCCCTGCTTCTTTATTGTCTCCAACATTCATTCTACTCCACCTAGTTTTCCACACCCAGTTTCTTTTCAGCACTGATTTGAGCTCTTCCTTCATTGAATACATGTTGATGATATTCCAGATACAGAACTTACTCATGGCTCTGGCTTTAGTCTTAATTCCATAACTGTATACTGTATTGATCGCTCATACCATCTTTCCAACAGAGCCCCCTAAGGTGCCTTGTTGTCTTCCATTCTCTTCAACCATTTAGGTATGTGATGTTCGACCACCTCCCTCATCCTTTACTATCCTTTTGATTTTTATGACAACTTTACTATCACATCATAACATGCAAAGAGTGAGTACCAATTAACTTACAGTACCCCTCTCATTATGAACAATGTCATACTAGCCATCCCCCTTCACAAACTGCCCATCTTACCCAAAAACAGAAATGTCATTCTAACCTTACACTTCAGTCACCTGTGCAACAGATGTTTCTGCCTCCAAACACATTCATGTGCCCACCACCCTCTAGACCCTGAATATATTGGTCATCTCCCTAACTGTTTTCAACAAACACCATTTATTGCAAGCACACAGGCACAAAATATGCCCAACACTATGCCTTTCCTGTTTGATCTGTCACCATCATACTGAAGACACAAAACATTAATCCTCAATGGCCCATGATTTAAAACAGCACAGACAAAACCTTAGTATCCCTGCTCACCAAGACTTGTGGAACCATCCTCTGTAAATGGCAAACTGAATACCCTTAGAGAAATCCTGATGCTTCAGTAATAGCAACATTTCACACACAAATAGTTGATGGATTATTTTCATTAAATTCTGATGTGATTATTATTTGTGTCAGGTGCTGTCGGGGGGTTGGCACATCAACCCATGCAGGCCATGATGAATGATGGAGTGAGTCCCAGCGCTGTAGTGGGAGGTGTGGGCAAGGGTCTAATTGGCATTGTGACTAAGCCCATTGGTGGTGCTGCAGATCTCCTGGTGCACACTGGTCAGGGATTATTGCAGGTATCAGAATCTGACTTGTTATGTTTTGTAATACGTTGCTTGTAGAATATGTTCATTATGTTCCCTCATAAGAAATAGAAAAAATATTATCATATATGAAGTCAGTTATAAAGTGGTTGAGAGGTCTAAGGTTCTGGGTGCATTAAGGAGCATGTAGAGAAAGAGGTCATTGTCTGCAAGAGCAAAAAGAAAATTTTTTAAGGTATAGTAATCCTAAGTAGTTGTTGATGGATATGAGTCTTAGGCCCTAAGAGCAAAAGAAAGGAAGAGGTTGCATGCTCTAGAAATGAAACAAGTGAAGATGATATGTGATATGAGGTTAGCAAGTGCACAACAGTGAAAAGAGCAAACAAAATTCTTGAATTCATAGGTAAGGCCTTCGAATTTAGGTGAATCATCCTTACTCTTTACAATTCATTGGTTCATTCCCATCTTGAATATTGTGGTCAGGTTTTGTCATCCTACCTAAAAAAAGACATGGACAGAATGGAGGGTGTGCAGTGTTGAACTACCAAGATGATTCTGGGCTGAGAAACAAATCCTACGAGAGCAGATTAAATGACTCAGATATATTTAGCTTAGAAAAGAGAAGGCTAAGTATTCACCTCCTTCAACCATTAGGTCAGTAGATGCTTGTTCACAGGGACTCAGTAATCATATGGCATCCCACTGAGGCCTATAATGTCACAGTATGAAGATGAAGCAGTGGCATGCAACCAGCCCTTCCTATGATTCTCTAACTTTGGTGCAATGTAGGCCAGGTGACCATGTCTTGACATTGGCTTGTTGTGTTGTCACTTTTGCCTTGTCTTTGAAAAATGTCTTATTAGTACTCTTTTTTACCATTTGTGGTTTCCTGATATAAGTACTTCATGGTATCTGGAGATACGACTTTTGATCAGCTGCAGCAGTGTAGCAACATCCTTAGACATTGTTTTGATTGGTCCGTCTAACTAATATCTTTTATGTATGTACTGTATTTGTTTTCATGTTTTATTGAATTATATTTTTCTCTATGATAATGTTGTAGTTATAGCTTCTTTATTTGATATTATTAGTATTTTGTGGTGGTGCTGTGGTGTATGGACCTGGATCAAATAGTCATACTTGAAGCTAAAGGCAATACCAATTTGTGTTGTAAGATTAGAAGTCACTTGTTCAAAAGGTTGAAAGGTTTATTTCTCACCTGGATGGGATGAAAGTAGGCTTCCAGTAATTCATTTGTTTTGATTGCCATTTCTAATATGACCACTCAGCAGTCTTTTATGTAGAGACCTTGTTATACAAGGAAAGTTGCCTATACCATGGCTTTTTTAAGTAATGTGGTATTTGAGTAGAATAACGAGTAAGTTCATGGGATTTTGACATTTACCTCTTTTGACTATAGTTCTGTTTAGGTCTAGCTGACTTCCTTATGTGGCTTTGGATATGCTGCTGTCATATGTGGATGGTCAAGAACAGGGGTTAAGTCATTACTGCTGGTAAGCTTTTCATGTTTTACCATACTTAGGTTTTTCTCTCGGTTCCCTCTGTGTGCGTATGCTGTCATGTTCATGGGGCACTGTCCATAGGTGAAAAGTGTAGGTTTTGAAGGATAAAAAACATTTTTCTGCCATAGACAGAGCCTTGTGAGCAACTCTTTATATTTTCTACTCTTCCTTCCCCTTTCTAATTTGAAAAACATTTGTTTCATTGTTGACAGCAGCGGGACTGAGTCAGATGCCAGTGGTTAGGGAAGTATGGGAGGGGCTGGCTGCTTGGTGCTGTATCACCTCCACACCATGGTTTTACAGGCTTTTACTGTTGCTGCATAGTTGTTTAATCCTTTGAACAATTATCTGTTGGTGACACATTTTTAATGATGGTTGAGGAGAAAGAATCCTCATGAGTTCACCCTGTTTTGGAGGATGAAACTGTGACTTAACCCCCATCAAGCAAGTGCCCTTCCTCTCTGTCTTAACCCCCACCAAGCAAGTGTGCTCTCTTTCTGTCTTTCTCTCAGATGCACACAGTGCTCCACCAGTGGCTCATGTAAAAGTTACATTTCTTGTTATAGGGTGCAGGATGGCATCGAGAACAAGTTCCACGTTATCAACCCCTTATAGAGCCTCACAACAAGGAAGTCAATGCTCCCCTTAAGCTGGTGTGGAAGTTGGTTGCTGCTTTACCTCAGGAGTGCCGAGCAGTACTTGCAGCTGTTGATGCCACTTATCTTACAACTGCAGGGACTTACACACCTGTTACAGTCTTACTGACACCACAGGTAAGAGCAAGATCAGCTGAGCTTCATATTTGTAATTGGTTCATTATCTAGGGAATGCTTGGATCTGAATTTATAGTCCCAGAATATTGTAATTCCTTATTTTTCTCTGAAATGTTACGAAGTTGTTCTGATGTTATTCAAATAAACAGCAAAAGGAGCCATATTTAATATAGGCAAATTGAAACTCATATTGGAGTGGAACTAAGTTGATTTGTTGTGGTACTAAACATACATGCGTAGAAGGTACTATTTATGTCTTCTCTTAGATTATTGTCTGTAAACATGAATTTTGGACAGGTACTTTTCATTCTGAGTGTTGAGGAGGATGCGCAGCAGCATGCTCTACCCTTGGCTGAAGTAACATGGCGGGCACATCCCTCAGACCCTACCCTGATTTACATTGAGAAAATTCAACCTGAGCCCAAGCCTCAAAATCCTGATATGGAAGTAAGTTGATGGAACTGATACAATAACTAATAACAAAAGCCTGCTTTTCTCAAATGTGTTTTTGTTCTTAAGATTGCATGGGGATAATGCAATTGACAAGCTGGTGTTGGATATCAGAGAAATGAAATGTGGCTTTTGAGTTATAAACTTATTAAGGTGCTTTTCTTTTAAAGAAAAGTGCTTTGCAATTCTTTTGCAGCCTGTGAGTGGCTGCCCAGAACGTGTTGCTGACTATGTGCGGAGCACCTGCAGTGAGGGTGTGGAAGCTGGTGGATTAGATTCTACTCCTGGATCATCTGAAGAAGGTGATCACATACCAGGGCATCTCACCCGCATCAAGCTGTATATTTCTCCCCGCTTAAGGCCAGCTTTATTATCTGCCATCAACATAGCAGCTCGAGCCAGTCAAGGAAGAGGATTTATTGTATGATGAGTAAGGTTTAGATAGAATACTATTAACAGTATTATCCTGCTTGTAACCTCTTGACCATCCATACCAACCATCCATCTTGTGAAGTTCAAATTTACCAGCTGAACAAGCAGGCTGTGGCATAATAGCCTTTATTTTCTTTCCATTACCTTTCAGTTATTGGTGTATTGTGCAAGTACTAAACATCCTTCAGTAATTTGATTGACCTAATCCATAATGTGCATTGTAAGCTAGCACCAGTTTCATTTCATTTTGTCTTCTTTGGAAGATTTCCTATATCTGGGATGGGCTGAATGAACAATATTTGTTCTAAGATGGGTAGGATAACTGAACAATATTTGTTCAAAAGCCATTGCTTTATTAGCTTGATTATCTAGAATCCAGGGAAATGATTTATCCTGTATGTCAATTTGTAACGCTCACATCTTTCAACCTGTTTAGTCATTTCTTCTTCATAGAGACATGTAGTTTGCATTTCGAAAATATATACTGTACTTTGATATATGAAATGAACATTAATGTTCAGGAATGTAAAAGATTCATATGCACATGTTCTGAGAGCAGTGTGCCCTATTTTTATGTATATCATTTAGTTGAGGATGGTAGCATGTGATATTAGATAACAGAGGTGAGAGATGATAAAGATAGTTTTAAAAGTTATGTATAATTATGTGGGTTAGCAATGGTTACATGATATACTTGAGTTGGATTAGGGTCTCCATTTTACTGGGATATAAAAATTCAAGATAATAGGGAAGGCATAGACATACAAAGTGTAAAAGCATTTGGCAAAAATTAGAAATACAGTGAAAAAGACAAGACTTTTCTTGTCTTTAAGTCTGGCAAATCTCTAATCATCTCTTCATGATCCTCAGATATTGTTGTGCACAAATTAGAAGACTTCATGACCAGATTTTTATTTTCTAAATACCTGCCTTCATCATGTGCTTCCTCAACAGCCCTGTTTCTCTGTACCAAATTCCAATATCCAAACCATCTGCTTGTTAGTATTATTGATGAGGATTCAGGGTAGCATTACCATTGATTATAATTTGACTGCTGATACATTTGCTGGGGCACATGTAGTTGAAGGGTATTCCTCAAAACCTTCCTGAATGTACTACATCTTCCTCATATGTGTAAACTATGATTTTTTTATCTTTTGAAATACTATATCAAGATTTTTTATACTGAAAATATATTTTAAGAGAGATAAACTATGCATTACTGTGATAATGTATCTGTGAGAAGACTAGCTGCTCTTGATATAAGATAGTTCTGTTTTAGGGGAGGTTATAAAGAAAAATTATTACATTTTGACTGAACATGGTTTTGAGAAATGTGGTACATCAGGTTGTTATAGTTCTTCCCTACATAAAATTCATTCTGTGATATCTACAAATGTGTCCTTGTTTGAGTGTGTGAGTGTATGTTTGCATATAGGATGGTTAAAGACACACAAATAAAACATAATAAATGTATGCATAGATTTCTGGCATTTCATAAAAGGCATCTAAGAGGGGTAAAAAGCCCCTCAACCAGATTTTACTCCTTTTCATCCATTGATGATGCTACATTCTTGCTGAAGTTATTGTTTCACTCGCAGTGTGGCTGTATGTAGATCAAGTCCGGTAACATCGATATATAATTATTATATATAATCCCACAACCCCATTTTAGGTGTTGATCGACTCTACCTGCATGTGCTTATGCCACGAATGAAAAGTCACCTTCTGGAGGATGTTTCATTGGAGTACAATCTCACTGAAGAACTTCTCACTCCATGGGGGTTCATTCTCTCTCTGTCTTGAAGTTTCAGGAACATCAGAATAGGGTCCTAGGCTTGAATAATGATAGTAATGATGATGATAATGATAATAATAATAATAATGATGATAATAATAATGATGTATAATACAGGGCAGATGATTAGTTTAATTAATGATTGAACATGGTTTGAAGATTCCTGTTCTCTTAACTTGAAATAGATCTACAGATATACATAATATCAACATTCAAGTTTCCACTATGGCAAGGCATAACCTTCTGGTATGTGAACTGGTTCCTTGATATATTCTGTTGTGTCATGGCAAAATTTTGGTAAATGAGCTGCCATTATGTTAGGGAAAGGTTTATTGCTATATGAGGTGTTCTTGGACTCTGCCAGGAAGTGAGCATCATGTCACTGTCAACAAGGTTGTACCATTGTCAGCAGATGGAAAGGAGTCCAACATTGTTGAGGACTTTCCTGCCGAAAGGAGCCCACCTTATCCTGTTCCTTTTTTGGAATGCAGCCTTGAAGCTGGTGGAGCCCCATACAAGGGGATTTAGTTTTACATGATAATTAGAGCTTTCACATTGTCCCTTTTCATCACTCTACAGTTAGTTATGTTGTACTTCATCAGTTATAGATTTAACCACAGCTGAAACCTGTCAAGGTCTCCTCATAAGTGTTCACAGTACTGTAATTACTTATTTATACAGTGTTGGGTGGGAATTATGCCCTTGAATGGGGGCCCCATCTGTGTTCTTGTGTGTGTGTGTGTGTGTGTGTGTAAACACAATTATTTGTGTGTTCTGATGTGGAGTTTTATATTTGTAATGCCATGTCTCACCCTCATTTTTATATGATGTATCCATATTTATATGTTTATATGTGTATTTATTGTTTGTTTCTTAGTTTATATATATATATATATATGTGTGTTTTTGTATATGTTTACCTTTGTTTGTGCATATATTTATGTCATTGTCTCATGGTGTTTCCGTGATTGCATGTATGAGTGTGTCTTTGCAGGTAAGCTTATACTTTTTCATGCTCAACTTCCTGTCCACATGCACAATTGTATATTTGTTTGTTTTGTTCATTAATTTTTTAATCCCCGTTTTTGTGTTTGTAGGAGTAATGCGTCACCTACTGATCTCTTATTCCTTTGACCACGTATCTGTGAGAACTTCTGATATGCATTTGTGTATATGGTTTTTGCACATTTAGAAGGGTGCATTATATACCATTATATGCAAAAGTAAATGTGTATATAATTGAGGTGCCGGATGTATACAATACTTATGTTTGTTTTTGCTTTACCATAATTAACTAAACTAATGGCATAACTGATTTAAGTGCAAGATGTACCTATTCATAGAGATGACTTGAAGTTTGTTATGTCATCCATAAAAGTTACAATGTAAATGTGTATATTCAGTATTTGACTTTTTTCTGCCATGGATAGCATTCAAAGAATGCATGCTAGATCATCCTGTCCTGTCAGCAAATCATAATCATCATCTTAAGTAACCCAGGACCAATTTCTGAGAAAGAATCGTGGTTCACCCAGGATCTTTTCCCGAAGCTCCTTCAGCCCAAGGCTGTGCTACTTCTAGTATCAGGGAAACATGAACTCCTTTGTAGTGAGAAGTTCTATGACAAGACTGTATTCCCAATTATACAGCTTCAACTAAGGTGACTTTAAATTCATGGTGTAACTTCTAGCAAGCAGAGTCCAGTAACACTGTCACAGCAAAAGAACCCTAAATATGGCAAGCCCAGACTGCTTCAACATAATGTCCACCACTCCGAATCAACCAGTCATATTCAGGTTAGCCTCTTGCAGCCCATAAATCAGACAAAAATTGCTTTGTTGAAATTTCACCACTTTTCCCCATCCTGAGGCATTTGATCAAATGTTATGAAGTAATCCAGCTCTTACATTAAATTTGTGTCAATGAGAGGTAACAGTGAAGCACTCTGTAGTAAAATTCAAATTGACTGATGCTTCATTGTGAATGGTAGAGTAATAATTGGTCATGGCAGTTTAATTCATTTTAATATTTGTTCATCACATGTCTAGGGAAAAGCTTTAGATACTTCAGCCTTGGCTTAAAATTTGTCTTATATTACAGCTACCTCGCTAATGCGGGAAATGGCGAATATGTATGAAAAAAAGAAATCACAGCTCAAAGATTTATTGCTAAAATTTTCTTTAATTTTTATAGTGCCCTGATCTTTGCATGTATTCATGATGTTTAGCATTATGTTTGGTGTTTTCACACAGACAATCTGAATTTAACTGCATGATACCTGAAGTATGTGAGTTTATGAACTAAACATTACGTATGTAGTCGTTTGTCAGCACTTAAATTCTTAGACCATTATATAATGATTAGCTAGATAGTGATAAATATGTTCTTTATAGAGCCAACAGATTACTACAAGGCCTTTGTCCTAAGGGCAGTCTACCAGTTACAATCGGTGTTTGTTTCTTACTCAGTACACAGCCCATTTATCGACAATTTGGAGAGGAATTTTTTACACTGAATTGAATACTGTAATTCATTCCCGTTCAGTTACAGGAACCAGATTTATATTGTGGAAAATTTGATGTGGCTAGTTTTGCTAACTTTTTACTTCAAAAACTTGCAAACCAGTAAGCTGCACACTTGTAAAGTTTTGGTGGCATGAGATGCCTTTTGCCTCTCTGTTGCTGTTGTGTATAAAGCACCAAAACTAGAGCTCCCTATCCACATCAGAGTCCCATAAACCTTTGCATGGGTTTCCCTGAACCCCTTCATATGCACTGACAACCCCCATCCCCCCGTACCATATCGCTCCATTTTTTCCATCCCATACACACCTGTTACCCTCTAGCAGGTTCGAGCTTTGATAATTCATCTCTTTCTCAGTCTCTCCCTCTATAGTTTACAAAGAGAAAGAGACAGATTTATGAAAATACTGCATGGCAGAAAATGGAAGGCACAAAGAGTAATGTTTTAAACCTGAAAACATTTCAGCAAAGAAGATTTAGAATTACCAAATTGTGAGTGACTTCTGAGAATATACTAAAAAGATATCAGACAGACTAAAATATACTGATGTCTTATAAAGAAGTTTTAAGGATTATTTAATGCAGTGCTGAGAAAATTAAGGTGTGTGCATGGAATGATTACAGAAACAAAAGACTAGATTCGTGGCTGAAGTCAATACATGAAGAACCTTTAATTCATTATTATGTAAAAGGAATAGTGGCCAAGAATAACAGTATCATTTGACAAGTGAGAGATGCAGTAAGTGTCATGTACTAGCCCTGCTATCCTGGCAAAATCCTGTCATTGGTGATTGAGTACTTCCCTTTGCTCCCTCCACTTTTGACATTTATATCTTTTTAGTAAACTTCCTTTTACTCATCCTTTCCTTATGTCCAAACCATTTCAGCGCACCTTCTACAGCTCTCTCAGTAATACTCCTCTTACAACCACACCTTTCTCTTGCACTGTTAGTCCCTAGACAATTAACTGTTTTCACACCATTCTTTATCCTCAAGCATTTCGTTTGCAACACATCCACCTTCTTTCTTTCTTTTGCATTTAGCATCCAAGACTCACACCCTACAACATTGTTGGGACAACTGTACTATCTGACATTCTCATCTTTCCCTTCACAAACACTGACCTCTCTTTCTCCACAGACCTTAATACACCCAGGCCATTTGCCCTCTCACATCCACCTTAATATAGTTCACTTTAGCTCCAATAGTTCCATCTGCTGCCTTATTTATGCCCAGGTAAAGACCACTCCTTTCAAGTTCTCCCCATCCAAAGTAACCTGTTATGCCCCCATGCTAAACTTCATAACCACCTTTCATTTGCCCTCTTTTTCAGCCACTGCTCCTTTCTCTTCCTCTTGTACATCTCCCAGTTACGCTCCTTCCCTGCAGGTATCGTCCATACACTTCTCATTTCTCTTTCACCATCAACTTAGATAGTGAAAGAAATCGTACAGATACAAAAAAATTTTATTTTCACAGTCAAAGAATTCTTTGAAGAAAATTTTTTCCTTTAACATAAAATATAACATAAAATATTTTTCATGACTCTTTACCATCTTGCAAGTCATGATATAGGAAAGTGAATAAAAAGTATGCTGTAACTAATGTCTATACATATTCAGTAGAATTCCTTCAGTCATAATACTGGTAATCAGAACCCAGGGTACTGATATAAAAATGTGTGCTTAAGTAAAGATTTGTACAGCTGTTCAAAGTATACAGTATTGAGCTTTTAAGTGCACAAGAGTGTGATGAACTATGCAATGTATAATGCTACTGCTTTTCTTGACATTAGTATGGTTGTAGTTAGGACTGATGAAATTAATTTTCTTTATTCTGTTGTGGATGTAACTCCTAACTTAAGAATGAAACAAATTTTGATAGTTATTAAATGGCATAGATATTTTAGGCCAGTATCCTGTGTATCATCATAAGTTGAAAAAGGAAACATTTTATGATTGTTATACATCATTTCATAGATAAAGTTCTCACAAGGGATTTCAAAGCCTAGTCATTTGAATAGCAGCATTTTAATTTATTTATTTCTAAAAGATCTATTGATGGTGCTGACATCGTAATTTTACTTTATGCCCTTAAATAGTGTATCAGATGTGCATTCATGGCTAGGTGTTGTTAAAGTGTAGTTGCATGAGTAGATGGTGTATAGATGTGCATGTAGGAGTTTGTGATGCAGAGTACAAATCAGAGAACCTATTACTTTGTGTGTATATCAATTGGCGTAAATGGACATTTCTAATTCTTTCCATTGTCGAACAGAAGATTCATGCAAAGAGTTGTGGCAGTGACAAGAAACATGTTTGGTAACAGATGATGGGAGTGTTTGTATCCCAAAATGAACCCCTCATGGAAGCTAAACTCACAGGTAGGTTCAAGTATGAATCCAAAATTGATATTGCAGTGGATTATTTTGATAGTAAGTTAATAATTTTTTGGCACATTATTTATGCGTTATTCTTGAGATAATGGGTTCTTTCTGTTAGAACCTCGTGACTGTTATAACATATGGGCTGTTCCATTGCTTTGTTTTCCATGGTAAGAAATTTGAAATAGGTCATAATTCAGAATATGTTGGGATATATCCTCCACTCTGTGCAGTGAAAGAAATATGAATGTTTTTCTTGCAGTTTAAATTATTATATTTATTAGTATGGATTAATTCTATGAGCCTGGCAGCAAAGGATGCATTTCAGGTTTCAATGAACAGCATATCATATGAAATGGAAATACTCCTCAAAACAAAAAATGGTGGTCGTATCGCTACTGCTGATCCTATGCTAAATGTTAGCAATTAACAGTGCCATGAGTTTGCTATCCTAATACAAAGCTGGTCAACAGATGGCACTAACCCATTTTATACAGCCCCCCAATGTTTGATGATTGATATTAATATCTTTCCAAAGACCTTTGCACATACTGGCATATACACTCATTCATGTAAGCGGTGAAAAGGGCACTTGCGTTAATAGATCACTTTACTGCACAGGAGCAGATGATTATAAGCTGTAGTTAGAAAATGAAAGGATTGAACTGAATTAGCTGGTGTAGATTAAGCCATTCTCCTTGACCTTGACTAGCTTCAACAAGCACTACTACCTTTGCCAAAAGATAACTTTGTCATGCTCCAAACATTGACATGTCATTTCAAAGATGCAGGTTTTTTATGTCCTTGTACACTTTAAGCAGCATAGGATGATTTTGACATTTTTTGTACACAAAATGGGTGAGCCCTCCTGGTACCCTTTGGGTGGATGAGGCACATAAGCCATCCATCCATTCATAAATGTTCATGATGATTAATAGCTTGTGATACTGTTTTTGTATTATAATTTCTTTGTTTACTTTCATTTGTTAGTAAGTAATTGCTTGATAATACCATTTACACCAAATGAATATTATACTAACATCTTTTCTGTGCCTTGTAAAACAGGTAGTTGTGTACTTGCAGGTCACCTGCATAAAGTTATGTCCAGATTCCATGGACACTTGCTCTTTAACCAATTGACATTGCATCCTGTTGATAGCAAGTGTTTCTTAACTGAACAGGGTCTCTGCATGAGCTTTGTAAACCAGTAGCATTACATGCTTCCAGCTCAGGAGAATACGTTACAAGGGTTGACATTTCCATATATGCAGCTTGAAAGCTTTTCATTCAGTGCCTTAAATATTAAAGAGGTCCTGAAATATTTGAGAGAGGATCCTCTTCACAATGAGTATTTTACAGCTCTTGATAAAAAAGTTCATATGTGATTGTCTTCCCCAAATCTTAGAGACTGATGATAGGAAGATGCATAAGTAAATGTTTTTACCATATCATTAAGCAGATGGACAGGCAAATGGTTTTACCATATCATGAAACCTGTTGTATTCTTAATGTCAGCAGTAGACAATAAGACATCCAAGAGACTCATTTATGTACATGGAGCAAGTCAAAGATATATTTAACACTTAGCCACCCACCCATGAGTCATGCCACATAGTCATACAAGTTTGTACTGATTACTGGGCATGAGATGCACATAACAAGAAAGTGCCATCTGTTGTCTGGCTTAGTAAGTGGGATGGTAGTGTTTTACACCATCTCATTTGATGTCTACTGGCATATGCTTGTTTTTGATACTGGGGCTATTATACATTGATAGGAGTATTTCTTTTTATATCAAACTGTCCAGTGTAGCTTGAATAGGAGCTCAGAGCCTATTTATCCTCAGCTGACTTCTTTATACTCACTTTACATTCACATAGTCTGTTTCCTCTCATTTACATGATGAAGGCCAACCAATTATTTAATTTATGTTATACACTGAAACAATTTGTGTGTTGTGTCGGTAAATGCATAGAACCAATTTTGTTCTTTTTTGGTGTACAGATAGTTGTGAGGCACAGAAGAATTATACCCATATATATCACCTCTCACTTACTTCCATGTTTCTACACATTTTGGTGTTGGTTTAGTGACTGAACAATTGAACTCTGTTTGATAAGAAGTATAATGGTTCCCTCACCACATAAGTGACTTAGAGAACTGAAAGCTTAGGAAAATAAAGAAATTAGAGATTGTCAGAAGTTTGAGAATGTGTGGCAGATCACAGAAGTATAATCAGGGAAAAAAGGCAATTCTTTATTTTTCATATTTTTGTTTTTTGGCAGTCTCTTCTTCTGTGATGTGCTTCTTTGGATAATCAGAAGCAGTGAGTCTTCTAGGGGTAACAAGTTTTCCCAAAGTACCTGAAAGTCTATTATATATGATTTGACTAGAAGCTGATATTATTATAACAGTTTCTCTCTGTCCTGTACACTTTTTCATACAGGGAAATTGGAATTATGCTTTTAGAATCTTTTCCAAAAGATTGTGTCTGTAGTTTAGCATATCACATGATTTGAGCATAAGCCATGATAGGAAGGTGGTGTTAGTAAGTTTTTATAGGCCGTTGTTGTATCTAATTGTAAGGTTATTCAGATATTTTTCCCATTGAAAATATTTTAAAGACATCATCTTACACTAACCATTGATCACTTGTTTCATTAATTTGCATGGATTTTGTGTATCATTTGTTTTTAATGATGTATAATTCATGTGTTTTATATATGATAAGAAAAGAGGGTGAAAGATGATTGTTTAGTGTGGTACACAAACTATGCTGACACATGAAGGATCACTTCATGTGTCAGCATAATGGAAGCTGATGGCAATAAGCAAAATAAATTATCAAGAAAGAAAATCTTCACTTTTACTGTGATCTTTTAAGTTATCCACTTTTTACAGTAATGTTTTTATCAAGCCATTATAATAGTAGACTGCATTTACAGCCATAAGATCTACTTGTGATAAAGTTTGTTGAGTAACACATGTAGTATATGATTGCCATAGTCCAGAAACTTGTCACTTAGTCATCTTGATAAGAATTTCATGTTCAGTATAGAATTAATAGCTTAGATTTCTGAATGTTTATAATGATTAAACATCCAGATAATTGTATGCCGAATATCAGGTTTAGATAAACTTATAAACTTCGTACATAGGAAAGACTACTAAGGCATCATGATGTTTACTGATATTCGATTTATGAATGCCAGGTATAGATTCTAGGCAAGACATTTGATCACATTCATAATCTGCTTTTTTGTGAGTCAGGGTTCTCCTGTTTATTGTACAAACATTTCTCTTGGTCTGGTAAATGAGCAAATATTTTGATTTGTTAATATGACCTACTTAAGTTCAGAGTGCTTAGCTGGTTAAGAGATGGGTGTATAAAACATAACACAACAATTCCTTTTCACAGAAAATATATTTACTTAGCTAAGTTAGTTGTGAACGACAGCCAGAAAGCTTGACTTTCATAGTAATGGGGAAATATTAATACATAAGTTCAGTATATAAAAAAAACTTTATTTTTTGAGTAATATTGCGACTGGCTTAAGTACAGAACACAGTGATTGTGGTCCTAAGGGTAACGTATATCCCTGAAGAGAACTGTAATTATGCAGAGTGTAACAACATACAGTGAAGTGAAAAAAGGAATAAACAAATGGTGTGAATAATGGTTAATGGGGAACAAAAGGTGTGAAACTGTCATCAGTATAAAATTGCTAACAAACTAAATGTGTACTTAACCCTATGATACGTCCGAGTCAACAGTAGGCAATATGTACAGAAATATATTACAAAAACTATTGAGCGAGTGCAATACATGCCCAAAGTTGAGTCGAGCAGACATGATAACACAGTGATAACCTGGTAATGACACAGTATTATATAAGGTAACATTTGATACAGATGTCTTGCCCCAGACACCTGCCGCAGCCCGCCGCCCGGGTGGACCTTGATAAATACAGCTACAAACTACATAATACAAACTTATAACATACATAGGGTGCCCGCCCTATCTTGATATCACTTGTATAAATATTTTCAGTAAAAATAAAAGGGAATCTAAAGCTTAAAGTTAGTTAACCACAGACGGTGAATGATCTGAAAAAAAAAAAGAATAACAGAGTTAGCCATTACACTGCTAATGTAGAAGGGATGTAATATAGCTTCGAGAATGAGTACTGAGGCAGTGAATTATAATCAAACTGGTATCAGTAGCAATGTGTAAAATATTGTACTGGGAAAAAACAGACAGAATTAAATGACCATGTGGGATGAAATCATGACTGGCCTGTATGTATGTTGGGAGTTGGACTATCCTGTGTATAAGCAAGAGTCATGATTACCTTGTGAGTAAGTTGGAGTCATGAAAGTGCAAATCATGACTGGCCTGTAAAAAGGAGTTATGAGTGGCCTGTGTGTAAGAAGGAGTCATGAAAAGCCAGTTAGTGAGAGTTATGACTAGCCTGTGTGTACATGGGAGTTGTGACTGGTCTGTGTGCACTGTTTCATGACTAATGTGTGAAAGTGGGAGTAATGATAAGCCTGTGTGTGGGAGTCACAGCTGGACCATGTGAGAGAGTCAATGTAGTAGTGAAGACTAGTATGGTGTAAGAGCTGATATACAGCGCTTAGGGCCAAATATAGTGTGAGAAAGCCAACATAGTGTAAGAGCCTTGATCATGATGAGGGCCAATACAAGGTGAAAGAGCCAAAATAGCAGTTAAGACCAATGTAGTTGTAAGAGAAGATATATACATTGCCACTAAATTATGAAAAGATGAATACTACAGGAAAGAGATTGTGCAGAAAATATCTAATATAGGATGGCAAGAAGTAGCCAGAACAGCATGAAAGGCTATTACAACAGAAAAGTTTCCATGCATTGTGATGGCCAATGTAATAAGAAAAAGCCCATGTAGTTGTGGTGGCTGCCAAGGAACGAAAGCAAGTAAATAACGATTATCCCATGAATGACTTCAAATGATTCAATGAACTTGTAAAGCTGTGTTATTCCATGAGGCTATTTCAAATGTTTGCATGTTTTTACTTTCTCATCTCTTGGGTTACAACATTTAAAGATATGATTATGATCTTTGAATTAATGTTATTTCTTTAAATTTGATTGCATACTCTTTTGGAAATAATGAGTATTCTTTCACTAAACATTTATGCTTATGTTATTAAAACAAGACAAATATTAAAACCTCTTACACTGTAGTAATGGTAAAATCCAAGCGTTTCTGAGAGAGGCATGTACAAAGATCTAAGAATGAAAATTGAGATATAACAATGAATATAGCCCAATCATAACACAAAGATATTTTTTATACATAAAAGAGCTCCTAATATGAATGAAATCATAAAGAAAGAGTGAAATGTTAACTAAAAAACTTTTTTTTTCTTAGACATGAATCATTATCATTCAATGTGAGTAATGGATAGTCATCTGGAAATAAAATCCCGTTAACACATGACTCATACCTGTCAATATTCTTTTCCTAATACTCGCAGAGGTTGTAGAGGGTCTAGTAGCCAGAGCTACCGTATTTACACACGGTTGTGTAATGCGGTTCAGTCGTAGTGTGAGTGACAGTGACATAGCCGTGCTTGGTCTCCGTCACTGTCACGTACATGTGCTGCTGCTTGGTTTGGATGTTGGTCTTGGTTACATAATGTGGCTCATCTAATGTCTCTGTCACATAATTCTGCTCAATCTTCGTCTCAGTGACATAGTGAGGCTCCTGAACAGTCTTGTAGATATGCTTAGTTACAGTGACATAATAGGGGACCTGTGGGAAAGTTGTGGAGTTAAAACATGTTGTAGTTGTGTTTATGAAAATTATTTGACTATACATGCTATCTCTAGTGATGTTTACCATGCACAGATACTGCATTACTCATAATAACTAAAAGAAGTATAAAGATTTCAAATGTGAAAGGGGTTACAAAATATCACACTTATTTCAGTCATTTCCCTAGAATAGATCAGTTAGTGCATGTATGGGCTTCAGTAAAGAGTTAATTAATAATTTCATACAGATATTCAGATATCCTAAAATTTAGACAGCAGCTGCAGCCACAAAGTAACAATGCATTTAACAAACTACCATTTGGCAATGAGGAAAATGGTAAGCCATGGAGACACTGACTCTGTACAGGACAGAAGGGGCAAAGGGAGCTGAAGTAAGAGTGAAAGGGCCAGAGAGGGCCGAGGCCAGGATGAACTTGACAGAGGGGGCTGAAATACTGAGGTAAAAAGTATGAAGGAGCAGGAATGAATGAAAATAAGAGAGAAGGGGAAGGGAATGAGGCCCACCTGAACAGTGTTGGTGCAGTAGTGGCTCTCAGTGTGGGTCTTCATATAGTAGTGGGTGCCAGGCATCATCTCCTTCACTGTGGTGATGTGTGCCTCCGTCACAGTGTCTGTATTGTACGCAACCTGTCAACACACACGAGAAAGAGTAAAAGGGACTGTAACTCGACAGGAAGGGAGAGGAAAACACCAGAGAGGAAAAGGTGTGAAAGTAATGGGGCATAGAGGGAGACAAAAGGAAGGAATGGGAGGAAGGAGAATTGTAAGCTTATGGAGATAGATCAGGGAATATTACAGCCTTAATGTATGTAAGGAAAACAAAGTCTTTGGTTACATCTAAAACAGAAACTTAAAAACAAAAGTCAGTTTGTTCTTCTAACTTGATTATTAAAACTTTGCTGGTAATAAAAGACAGAAAATCAGTGATATTTTTTATGGCAACTCATGCAGCTTTTATTGTCTTAAGTCCCACAAGCAAATATCTTGTGATGAAAATGCTGACTTTTTATTTTGAGTGACAGTGAGTGTGGTCTTACCTTTGTCTCATATACGACCTGGTCTGGCAGGGGCTGGGTCACAAACTCATATTGCACAACAGTAGTGGGGTAATACAACGTCTCTGTCATGTACTTGTACAGGGTCGTGGACACATACTGTGGAGAAAGAAGGAAAGAATGAAAACCTACTGTGGCAGGGGGTAAAAACTTACTCAGGTAAGGGATGGAAGGGGGGATAACAACTTCTGAGGCAGGGAGTGGGAGAGGGTGTCCCCCTACTAAGGCAGGGAAAGGGATGGGGTAACAGCCAAGAGTAGCAGGGGATAAAAACCTATTAAGATAAGGGATGGGAGGGATAATTAACCATGGTAATTGGCATTTTGTAGTATCAAAAGTGAATTATCTACAAAGAAGTTGTGCATTAAAGTGTTCTGTTAACGTATGCATTAATGCTATGAACTGCGACTATGATTCATGGGATTCTTGACATACAAACTGATAGATGAGCAATGTAATGCAAGGGTTCCTTGTACAGTGACTCTAGCCATGAGTTACAGTGCCACAAGAGTGATTAACTGAAGTCACTAAAACAAAGGAGTACCAAAATTTTTAGTGATATGGATAGGTCACCAAAACATGAGTAATTTCAAAGCTTAAAACTGTCATCACTAAGTTGAAGTGAGGTCCCCATTTTTTGATATACCAAGCAATGTGGCATAGGCAAAAGTATGCTTTGCTTGTGGCCATGTTGACTGAAAAATAAGATGAGAATGGAAGAGGAAAAACCAAAAAATAGAATGGGGATTAATTTGAGCCCCTGAGGTGTTTGCAAACCCAACTCTTGAAGGTGGAAAGGTCATAAGAAGAAAAGTTAACAAAAAAGGAAGAGAATTCCATGGCTCTTTTTTGTGAGTGGAAGGAGTTATTGTAATACCCAATCCTTATGTGTTTGTTCTCCACACCAAAACTATAGGAAGAAGCAACCAGTTGCATGCCATGTGTCCACACTTTTGTGGCTGGGATACATGCTGAATGGGGAAAGCAACATCATAGCAGACAGAAAGGGATTGTTAAAAAGGCTACAGGAAGGGAATTAGTAAGGTGAAGGCATCTGATGCCAATCTGGCTAAAAGAGGAAGTCTGTATAACCACCCCAGATATGAAAGTAGTGTTCCTCAATGGGGCAAATGGGACTCCTGGAAATGTGGAAAAGCTGATCTTAAGAAAAATAACTGTGGCACCTATACAATACCCCCCATGTTTTGGAAAGCAGATTTTGTGATGGTGATTATGTATGATCTGGACAGAGAGGGGGATATGGTTCTGGCCTTCATTTTTATGCTATGGAAGGGATGAATTGTAGTGTTTTGAAATCTATTAGTGGGTAGAGTGAGATCTGGAAGAAGTACAGATGGAAACTTCATTCTTCCTGTAATTAATTTAAACAGGTTACTGCTTCCCCCAATCTGTGATGCTGCACAGGTTTGAATTAAGAAAGGAAACAGATTCAATGCAACAAAAGAATAAGCACTGAGAGAGGAAGGGAAGGAAACTGAGTTGAAGAAGGTGGACTGGCAATGTCAGCGCACATGTGAATAACGTTAGAGAGTAAAGAGAAAATCGTTAATGGAGAGAAGAAAAGAGTATGATTGATAGAATGGAACCTTAAGGGACACCAGTGTTGACAGGATAGGAATGCGTTCCATCAACAGATGCTGCCACGAAATGACTGGAAACTACATTACAGAACAGAGAAGTGGAGAAGCTAAAGGATAATTTGTGCAAGACCACTTGTGCCACTGCCTATGTTTTGGAAATGTCCATGACAAAAGATTTATCATAATCCCTTGGAGACAACCGAAGACGGGTTACACAGGATGGACGCTAACCAGCAGACATCACATTGCTAAAGTTGTAAGTTATTAGGAATGTATGGTAAGGTCACCTGGTGCTGGGTCATCCAGGAGGTATGGTGTTCCTTGGCTGTCTTGGTGATAGTGGTGTACACCGTCTTCTCATAGCACTTCTTGGGACATGTGTTCTTTGGCTTAGGTGGAGGCCCATAGCTGGGTGCGGGGGGAGGGCCATAGCTGGGTGCAGGGGGAGGCCCATAGCTGGATGGTGGTGGGGGAGGAGGAGGCGGAGGCGCACCATAGCTGGAGGGGGGGCGGGCAGCTGGGTAGTCCGGGTCGGCCTCGGCCTCACCATGGGCCGAGGCCAGCAGGGCGACCGCCGCCAGAGCCAGCACCAGACGAGACATCTGTAACAGAGAGATAAATTGAGTTGACACGTCTTCACACCACCCTACATGATACAAATGTCGACAAATGTAACAACCAGTGTTGTAAAACCTCATACCATTTTCCATGTTCCAACAGTTGGTGGAGAATCTGTGACAACGGCATCCCCAGCTGTAGCTCTTGGGAATGGCACCCGTTTTATCACCGTGAGAAAGAGAGAGAGTGAGTAGCTGCTTGTCTGTGGCAAGACAACCATATACAGGTCTACAGGCATTGAAGAGGTAGGAGGCACAAGCTGTAGGGTACACTCAATCATTAGGTTTTGACCAACACACACAAAAGTGATGGCTACACTTCACAAACAGATTTCAAGGATTCTGAACTTAGTTATTTGGGGATCTGGGAGTGGTGAACTGGACTAAATTCTTCCATGCTCCAAGGCAGATGACTTAACCTCGTCCATAACATGTTTCGTCAGCGCAGCTAGTGTGGTAAACAGAGCAATGTGGCCTTGCAGGTGTTTGAGTCACCCGGTGTACAAGTGACCTTGCCAGTTGCATAAGTGAAACTGAAGATGAACAAGTGCAAACCCTGATTTTAGCATTCCTTTAGCATTTCTTCCCTCACTAGTTTCTGCCTTCTCTCGTTTCGTTTGTCCTTTGATATACCATGCTTTCAGCACATGAAGTTTCCGTTCCTGCAGTTTTGCATCTAACGAATCCTCTCTCAAACGAAATTAATTAGGTGAATCTTGTAAATAAATGTGAGCCCCTCTACAAAAACTGATTTGTATTTCAAATAACATTAACTGTCTTTATGCTTGCACGCATTGGTGCATCACATCCCTAAGAAGACTGACCGTTCTAACCCCTCCAACTATCGTATTGTTGCTTTGGCATCTACTGTTTCCAAAGTCTTTGAATCTCTCCTCAACTCCCAGATCTTCAGACATCTTGAATCTCACAGTCTTCTCTCTGATCACCAGTATAGCTTCCTTAAGGTGAGGCCCACTGGTGATATCCTTTCCTATCACACTGTTGTCTAGTCATCATCCCTGGAAGATTTTTAGGAATCCTATGTTGTTGCCCTTCATATATATCCAAAGCTTTTGATAGGGTGTGGCACTGGGATCTTATTTCTAAGCTCGCCTCTTGGCTTCCCTCCCTCACTTTGCTCCCTCATATCTAGTTTCCCCTTCGGTCGATCTACCTCCCTAGATTTTGTTGAATCAGCCTCTCCCCCTTTCTCTATCAACAGCCATGTCCCTCAAGGTTCTGTCCTCTCTCCTACACTTTTTCTTCTTTTTGTCGTACAAATGACCAAATGCACTCATACGCGATGACTCAACACTGCACTCCTCCACATCCTTAAATTCCGCTTCTTTCACTCGATCTGCATCTCATCTCGACACAATTTTTACATTAAAACTTGGGCAAAAATATCTCTGTGGGTTGGACGAAATCTGGTTAAGTTTAATGCTTCCAAGACCCAGTTTCTGCCCATCGACTCAATGAACATACTTGGTATTACTTTAACGTCCACGCTATCTTGGGAACCCCACGTTCCAGAAATGCCTCTGAGGAAGTGGGAGTCCTGTGTAGATGTCGAAATTCCCTTTCTCCTTATCAGTGGCTCCGTCTATACAAAGAACTGATCCCGTCCTTGCATGGAGTACTGTTCTCACATCTGAGGTTGGTTCTAGCTCTGCATCCTTACTACACAGTGTCGAGTCGAAAGCGTCCGGGCTAAATTGAAAGATTGACTAACTCGCTATACGCGTCCTCTGTTGGTATTACTTTGGTGTATGCTTGTTGGCTGCTTGTGTGCCCCACCATAAGCTAGATCACGCAATACTCGGCAAGTGCTGCGTCACATGATTACTGTGTGGTCGTTGTTAACTCAAGTCTGGACCGTCGAGGTAACTGTTTCTTTCCCTACACCTCGAAGTTCCGCAACTCGCTGTCCTCTCATGTCTTTCCCAAGAACTATGATCTGGCACTTTTTAAAAGACAGGTTTTTTCGCTTCCTCCAAGATTTGTACATACTTTACCTTGTCTCTATCTTTTCCCTTTCAGTAATCTCTCTATACTTCAATTAAGGCCCGGCCTTAATGTTGGACTTTTGTACGTGACTGGAATCTCGAACGTAATAAAAAAAACAAATCCTTGGTACACTTTACTGCCATCTCAGAGGGAAAGCGCGTGACAGAAAGAAGAGAGAGAGAGAGAGAAAAAAAAAACGAAGCGAGTTTCGAATGACTACGGAGACATTAAGTTGCTAACGAGGAAGTTTATCGCCGCATCACCAACACTTTCTCCTGACCCGTGTCATTCAACGAAGGTCAAAGCCAAGTTCAGCCGCGAGGCTGCCATATTGGTCTCATATTTTCCGCGTTTAATTTTTAGCTGTTCACCGAACCTTATCATGCCTTACGAGAGAATCTGAGAGCTAAGGCGACCTTTTTAATTCTTTATAGTCAAATAAATATCACTATATACTCTTTTTGGCTTATGTAAACAGAGGTAAAAGTGGACCTCCGTGGTGTAGCGGTTAGCGTCCCTGACCGTGACGCATTCACGGGCCGCCTAGGGTCGAGCGCATAGGTT
>JAYMFT010149769.1:0-12645 GCA_038088735.1 Panulirus argus
ATTCGTCCTTGTATGGAGTACTGCTCCCACATTTGGGATGGTTCTAGCTCTGTTTCCTTACTTGACAGAGTTGAGTCAAAAGCGATCCGACTTATAAACTGTCCCAGGATAACTTCCCAACTTGACCCCCTTGCCCAACGCCGCAATGTTGGTTAACTTTCCCTCTTCTATAGGTATTACTTTGGCTTTTGCTCCCAAGAGCTGGCTACTTGTGTGCCCCCCACCATTAGTTAGACCATGGAATACTCGGCAAGCTGCTACATCACATGATTATTGTGTGGCCATCGGCAACTCAAGGGTGTACTGTTTTGATAACTGCTTCTTTCCCTATGCGTCAAGGCCTTGGAACTCTCTACTTTCTCATGTCTTTCCCAATAACTATGACCTGGCTCATTTCAAAAGAGGGTCATGTTTTTCACTTTCGCAAAAATTTGTAAATCTTTCCCTGTCTTTTTTCCCCCTTTCTCAATTCTCTCTATATTTCAATCAGGGACCGGCCTTGATGTGGACTTTGTCCATGACTGGAGCCTTCAACACAAAAAAAGAAAAAAGACAGAGATAGAGAGATAAATAGAAAGACAGATATACAAATCATCATTTCTTACATCATGCCACTAGTTGTAACCTCTTCTGAGCAGAAGTACATGATGGTGATAGCACATCGTACATCACAATCAAATGTAAATTCTAAGTTGAATTTACTTGCTGTAGTAGTGTCTTCAGGCTCCTTTAGGGTAGCTGATTCATCTGGTGCACGGACAAAACGTATACTTTCCTTCCTAATATTGATGAGCGCTTTTAAGGTTTTGCTTGGTTCATTTGCTGTTGGAGCTGGATAAGGAAACTGAAAAATAAAGTTTATTATACAAGAGTCACTTCTGCATTTCAATGGAAACTTGCTGTAAAATGATACAGCATTATGGGCACTCCATCTTAATAGGTATGGACCAGCATTGTTTGGATGCTAAAATGCCATTCCTAGATGATCAATAAGGATTTCAGAAAGAAAAGTTATGCCAAATACATGTTACTGAAATGAAATTTAGCAATTAAGAATTCAAAACTCAGATATGTAAACCCCATCCCCATATCCAAACCACATGGAAACAACGTGAACAAACACATTCTCAGCTGCGGATGAATAAAATAGAATGACTGAGTTCATGGTTAATGCAGACAGCTTACATAAATTTAAGAAAATGTATTATAACAGACAATGTTCAAGAGATGGGACCCTGCAAGTGCAAAACTCCTTGACCTTGCAATTCAAATCGGTAATTACAAGTAGGTAATTTCACAGAGGAGTGGCCACTTTATGTTTTCAATGAAGAAACATCTTTTATATGTGAAACTTTTTTCTGCACTTTGAAATACTGTTGCAAAGCTATATGCTACCATTAAGTTATAAACTAGCTAATTCAATGAAGCAGGCTTTATCTACTCTGTCATCATTTCTATTCTAATGTGTCTCATGTCCAAAACAACAGTTAAACATTGCCAGTCGAAGTCCTGGTGTACCAAAAAAACTCCTAGCCAGGAACACAACCCCCATTAATACATGGATTTCTGTGGGAAAATATGTTTTGAAAGAAAGGGGAAAAAATTAAATGTAGTTTTTAACTCACAAAAGGCAGCCATCATAAGTGAATACTTAAAGGACACAGACGCTAATACTGTGTTGGCATTGAAGATCGGTGAATGAACAAGTATGTTGCAAGTAATGTCAATCAATATACAGGAAGAACACAGTACAGAGTATATGATGTAGCAAGTGGAACAAGGCTTACTTTGGAGACTCTGGTTGATGACTGACAAAATGGTAAATTAACATAAGATGGATTGATGAAAAAGTTAATTAAAATAAGATGGACATCCTATAACACAGGACTTTTAATATCATGGTAATGTATACAAAAAGGAGCTCATATCTCCTGACATGGGATAAAGCTCATGTGTTACACAAAAGCATGGATAACATGCACCAGAAAAGTCATAAAAACAGTTTATATCCCTCTTGGAAATTCTTTGCACACCTGGGTGGACTTGCTGATGTGATCAAGAGAAGCTGTACAGGTAGTGCTACAGGGCTGGTCAACTACAACTGGAATGGGCCAACTTGGATGTTCATGAGACCACATGGCCAATGCAGTGCCTAATGGGTGACTTCCCCTTACTTCCTGCCTGATCTGAATACTCTGTCAATCCAGTGATGAAGTCTATTATGACAACATGTTTGGACTAAAGCTCCACTTCAATCTTGTTTTATGACCACCTCTACTCCAACATATACCATTATAGAAATTATACTATCTGATCTTTTTTTAAGTATAAACTGACAAGTTGATCAATCATGTTTGGTAATAATATCCTCCTGGTAATAAAAAAGCAAATATAAACTCTGAAGAGATACTCTTTCCAAAAGAATACATCTGACAACCTAAGTAGTACATTTAAAAAAATAGAAACATTCTTAGCTTACATGAAATATACTTGTGAGAAATATTCTAAATAACTATAGAAAGGTACACCATCCTTGAAGAGATATGAAAAATTCACTACCTTCTTGCCACAGATGAAAGTAGTCATAGATGAAATGAAGATGCATTTGTTAAAAGATGAACTGAAGAGCATTTATCATGGGTGAAGTGTATATAGGGTTTTCAAATGTAGATGCACTCATCAAAGGTGAAGTTAAAATACATTTGTTAACTGTGAAGGTACTTTGGGTTTATGGAGGATGCAGTAAAGTGAGTTTGGAGATATCTCCCTCTGTAATGAACATAATAATGACACTTTGAAAAAGGACATACCACATTTACCCATGAATGTTGGCATTTCTAGTTATTTCTGATTTTTTGCATTCACTTCCATGCTATGATAATGTGTGCTGTGTCCAAAACTGTATTCTAATCTTACTTCTTTGTATCCTTAAAACAAAGTAGATAAAACTTATCTCTACTGAACAGGAAATCGTTTTCAGTGGACCACTGGAAGGCTATCTTACAATGGTAATGTCTCTTTTCCAGTTCAGGAAATCTTCTCAAGAGCTACATCTAAACATATCTCATTTGTATGATTCTTTGGTCAATAAAGAAATATCTTAAATACTGAAACTTAGTATGAATGAACTGTGTACAGCCTGAAAAAATTAAAGAGGACATTTGTTTTATTTCAAAAAACTTATCACTGTCAAACACTATTAACTTACAGGTGCAGGACGTGATCCCAAAAAGTTGACATCCATGTTTTCACCAAAGAGATACATCTCTGGTTGAGCGGTATCAAATCGTTCCCCTCCCATGATGAAATGACTGCTGAAGTAATTTCCTGAAGATCGTAAAACACACAGCATATAAATATATCATGGCATCAAAATTGATAAAAATACAGGTTTTAACATAACAAATGAAAAAAAATCAACTAAACGCATCCTCTTTGAGTACATGAATTCTAAATCCATCCAGATTTATTCTTGGTGATAAAAGCTTACTAGAATATACATGACCAAACTTAAAGTGTAAGCAAATTTTCATGAGATCAACAAACTCTTGAATATTTTCACTAGAGAGAGAAAATGATGCTTTGATGAAGAAATTTTTCACGAACTGCAATGAAAAGAATTATTCCTAAATGTACCACTCTCATTTGATAAGAAATTTGACTTTGCATGAACCATAAGCCACAGGGTGATCTTCCAACAAATATAAATTCTATATCTGTAGAATCTTGCGAATATTAACAACTTTTCTTCCTGATCCAATAGAGAGAAAAATCAGAATTCTACAATAAATGTTTCACAACAATGGCCCATAATACTTAAATTGCTAAAGATGTAGTACTTCTGACAAGTCCAGTTTAGGTGGTGGCAAAGAGGGTACAAGCTACCCTAGTAAAAAAGGAACTAAATCTAATTTACATATGGATAGAAAGCAATATTAAATATTACAGCCAAACGCTCCAATAAAGCACTCTTCATGAAGCTGTAATGGTCCTAGTATTACAGCATTCTTGTCATGAGATTATTTATAATATCCCATAATAGTTGAAAGAATAATTAAAGTAACCATTACTAACTGAATAGTTTCCAAATTCCAAAGTTGATGCTAGATCCCTTTTCAATGGTGATGACCCTCCAGCAGTAAAAGGAATGTTACAAGCAAACTAGCACAATGGCATAAACCCTCTTGCCCAGGAATGTTTTTAACCTACTACAGGGCTCCTAGAATAACCAAATCTTAAAAATTTGCCACTTAATCATATCAAAGGTATCTACAGAAGGAAAAAGATCACTAGAATTAATGAATCCAAACTAAGATCATGGTGTTCACCTGTATTATGTTCGAATTACAAGATGGCGTAGCAAAATGTAAGAAAGCACCGATCTATGTGGCAAAGAGATCCACATGAGAATTCACTCCTAATGATGTGAACCACTTGAAAGCAGTTAATCTCAGTATCATCTCAGGCAACACAGACCCAGTTATTAATGGATAGTCCATACATGGAAAATAAAGCTTGAATAATCCATTTCTCAAAAAGCTCCAGAAACAAGATAAGTCGGTGAGGAATGGGAAGTATTCAGCGAAGTAGTGCTGGCATGTGCATGTGAAGTGTGTGGCATGCAGGAGGGTAACAAGAGGAGGGATGACAAAGAGAAGTTGATAGTGATAGATAAAAGAGAAATTTATGGGCAGTATTTACTAGGAAGGAGTGCAAGTAATATAAAGATCTACAAGAGAAACTGGCAGGAGGCCAAGAGGAAGGTGTAGGGATCGAAAACAAGGGCAAATTAAAGTTGGGGTGAGTGAGTATTGGCAAACTTCAGGAAGAATAAGATGATGTTTTGGCTGGAGGTGAACAGAATATGAAAATCAAGAGAAAAATAAGAACACTGATAAAGGGGGCAAATGGGGAGGTGATAACAGCGGTGAAGAAGTAAAGAGATTGAGTAAGTATTTTGAAGAACTGTTGAATGTGCTTGGTGATAGGATGATGATGTAAGGTGTATGGATTGAGGAGGTATGCAAAGTGAGATAGTCATGATAAGTGGTTTGGTGAAGAGAGAAGGGGTGATGAAAGTGTTGTGTAGGATGAAATGTGGCAAGGTAGCTGAAGTGGATAATAATGCAGTTGAATTTCTAAAGAAAAGGGATGACTGTTGATTTGTTTGTTAGGATTTTCAATGTATGTATGGATCATGATGAGTTGCCTAGGAATAAACAACATATCAAATTTCGACCATCACATATCAGAAAAAGTTAACAGATCTAATTCCACATTAGATGTAATAAAAATCTTCGAACATACAGACAGAAGAGGTCTCAGATTGTTATCTATCTTTTTTTATTTTGAAGGCTCCAGTCACGGACAAAAGTCCACATCAAGGCCGGGCTTTAATTGAAACATAAAGAGAGTTATGAAATGGAAAAAGAAAAGACAAGGGAAAGCATTTACAAATTTTTGAGAAAGTGAAAGCCTGTTTTTTGAAATGTGCCAGGTCATAGTTACTGGAAAAGACATGAAAAGAAAGAGAATTCCAAAGCTATGACGTGTAGGGAAAGAAGCAGGTATCAAAACAGCACACTCTTAAGTTACCTTTGGCCACACAATAATCATGTGATGCAGCATCTTACAGAGTATTGTATGGTCAAGCTAGTAGTGGGAGCACACAGGCAGCCAGCTCTCTGGAGCAAAAACCAAAGTAATACCTATAGAAGAAGGAAAGTGAACCAACATTGCCGTGTAGGGGCAAGGAGATCAAGTTTTGGAAGTTAACCCGGGACAGTTTATAAGTCGGACCGCTTTCGACTCAATTCTGTCAAGTAAGGATACAGAACTATAACTATCCCAAATGTGAGAGAAGTACTCCATACAAGGACGAATCAATCCCTTGTATAAATGAAGCAATTGTTCAGAAGAGAAGAAGTTTCAACATCTAAAAAGGACTCCCAGTTTCTTAGAGGCAGACTTAGCTACTCCCGTAAAGTGGGGTTTCCGAGAAAGAGTAGATGTTACAGTAATACCAAGTATGTTCTTTGAGTCAAGAGGTGGAATTACAGAGCGGTCAAAGGAGAGACAAGAGTTGTAAAGAGTTTTCAGTAGACAGATAGGTAGCAATTGGGTCTTGGAGGCATTAAACATCACAAGACTATATACCACATTGAGAAATCCTGTCCAAGTCTGAGTTTATTGAGGAAGCTGAGTCAAGACGAGATGCAGATTGAGTGAGAGAAGAGGGGGCAGAACTGAAGGACGTGGATGAATGCAGTGTTCAGTCTTCAGCATTTGAGTGCATTGGATTATTTATAGAGAGGAAATTGTTGGAAAAAAGGAGAAAAAGTGTAAGGGACAGGACAGAACCTTAAGGGACACCACTAGTGATGGAGAAAAGGGGGAAGGCTGATCCATCAACAACCACAGAGATAGATCGGCCAGAGAGGAAGCTAGAAATGAAGGAGCAAAGTGAGGGAGGGAAGTCAAAAGAGGGGAGCTTAGAGATGAGACCCCAATGCTACATCCTGTCAAAAGCCTTAGATATCTCAAGGGTAACTACATATGACTCCCCAAATTCTTTAAGGGATGATGACCTGACATTAGTAGGATAGAAAAGAATATTACCAGTGGATCTCACCTTAAGGAAGTCATACTGGTGATCAGAGAGAAGACTGAGTTTCGAAGTGTTTAAAGATATGGGATCTGATAAGGGATTCAAAGACTTTGGAGATGGTAGATGTCAAACCAACAGGACCATAGTTAGAGGGGTCAAAACTGTCACCCTTCTTAGAGATGGGATGTATCAAAGCATGTTTCCAAGGAGAAGGAAAAGTTTTGGTTTTTAGACAGAAACGGAACAGATGAGCAAGTACAGATGCAAGTTCAGAGGCACACTCTTTCAGTACACGAGGATGGATGCCATCAGCACCATAAGCCTGGCTTGTGTCCAGAGAAAGAAGCGCTTTTCAGACAGTCTGAAAAGAGATTACAGGAAGAGGCATAGGATTAGTAAAACGAGCATCAGGGGGTGAAGGAATGTTGAGAGTCATCCAAGGTACAGTTAGATGAGAAACAGGAACCAAAGAGAGTTGCTTTGTCGATGGGATTGACAGATATAGTCCCATCAGAACAGAAAAGTGAGCGAAAGGTAGAGCGACAAAAGTTGTTTGAGAAGCCCATACCTAAAGAACAGAAAGATCTATCAGTGGATGACAAGGAGAGGTTATCGCACTTCCTTTCAATAAAGGAATGCTTTGCCTCACGGATAATATGCTTGCAGCAATTACGGGCAGTGATAAAAGGTGAATGGGAGCCAGAGGATGAAGAGTTTAAGAGTTTTTCCAAGCCCGATATGCCTGATCCCTTGTCTGAATGGCCAGAGAACAGGAACGGTTGAACCATGGATTGGAAGAAGTAGTAGTCTTGGAGGAAGTGAGAATAAATCCTTCCATTCCCACAAGAATAACCTGTTATTCATTTGGCAGAGACAGAAGCATCACCACATAAAAGACACTAATCTACCCAGGAAAAGTCAGAAAAGAAGTTACATAAGTTATTCCAGTCAGCTTTGTTCAGGAGCCAGTATTTACGCTTAGAAGGGGCTGCTGGAGGGGGTGGTGTCATTAGAATAGATACATTTATGTGAGTGTGATAAGATGAACCACTTGGGGGCAAGATTGTGTATTTACAGTGAGATGGACTAGAGGTGAAAAATAAATCTAGAATATTAGGAGAGTGGTCACAGCGGTCAGGTATATGGGTAGGCCAGGAGATAATTTGCTCTGAATCATTGAGAATGGAGAATGTGAGGGCTTCACTAACATACACTTATATATATATATATACATGCACATATATGCACAATACATACATATACATACCAATATATACATATATACATACATATACATACACAAGCATATACACATGTACATATTCATACTTAAATGCCTCCATCCATTCCTGACGCCACCCCGCCCCACAGGAAATAGCATCACCACCCCCGGCGTCAGTGAGGTAGCACCAAGACACAGACTAAAAGGCCACATTCGCTCACACTCAGTCTCTCGCTGTCATGTGAAATGCACCAAAACCACAGCTCCCTAACCACATCCAGGCCCCACAGACCTTTCCATGGTTTACCCTAGACATTTCACATGCCCTGGTTCAGTCCACTGACAGCACGTCGACCCCGGTATACCACATCATTCCATTTCACTCTGTTCCGTGCACGCCTTTCATCCTCCTGCACAAAGAACATCATTACTCTTATGGTCTTGATTGGTTCTCTCTATTCCAATTCACACACCTACTCATCTGTTTTCTCACAACTGCTAACCCTAATAATGATGCTTTTAATGACATTTACTCTCAACTTTCTCCTTTCACACACTTTACCAAACTTAGACACCAGCTTCTGCAGTTTCTCACTCATATATGCCACCAGCCCAATCTCATAAGCAAACTACAAATGACTCACCTCCCATACAGTGCCATCCCTGACAGACAACAGACCTGCTCTACAGTCTAAGACCCTTACATTCATCTCCTTCACCACCTCATCCACAAAGAAATTAAACATCCATAGTGACATCATGCACCTCTGCCACAGACACATCTTCACTTGGAACAACTCACCCTCTTCTCTTCTTACTCACATATATGCAATATTCTCATCATAAAAACTCTCAACTGCTTCTGTCAGCTTTCCTCCTGCACCACATATTTGTAACACCTTTTACAAAGCATATCTATCAACCTTATCATATACTTTCTTCAGATTCATAAATATCACACACAGATATTTCTGATTCCCTGTCTTGCATACATTCTTCAAAGCAAATGCCTGATTTACATATCCTCTACCACTCCTAAAGTCACATTGTTCTCTCCCGGTCTCACATTCTGTGCATGCCACAACCCTCTCAATCACGATAGTCCCATATAACTTACCAGGGATGCTCAACAAACTTATACCTCTGTAATCTTAACATTCGCTTTTGCCCCCTTACCTTTATACAGTGATACATACTAGCATTTGGCTACTCTTCAGGAACCTCACCATAAGACATATATTGCTACATTTCACCAGATGCAATCTTTCATTATCTCCTCTCTTTTCACCAACCCACTTGCCAAAATTCTCTCACTTTGCATACCTCTCTGACCCAAAACACCATATCTGCCATCCTATCATCAAACTCACTCAACAATCCCTCAGAGAACTCTCTACATCTCCTCTTCATCTCATTGCTGCCTGCTACCATTTCTCCATTCACCCTGTTCAATGATGATCCCATTTATTCTCTTTTTCTTCTCACATTATAAACCTCCTAAAACATTTTTATGGTAATACTTGCTCACCCCAAGTCTCATTCACCCTCTTCTTCAGCTCCTGCACCTTACTTTTAATCTGTCACTTCCACTTGTTCATTTCACAATCACTTGCACTTCTTCCTTGCATATAATGCCCATAAATCTCTCTTTTCTTTTTCACTGGCAACTTAACCTCACCATCCCACCACTCACTTTTCTCATTTGCCTACTTCCCACCAGCATTCCATACACTTCCCATACATACTGCAGCAGTGCTTCCCTAAATACCTGCCATTCCTCATCCACTCCCCTGGCAACATTTATTCTCACCTTCTGCTAAACTACACTGAAACCTCTTCTGGTATCACATCACACAAGCCTCATTTCCAAGTTTACTCACTTTCACCACCATCTTCCCAATCATATCATTTCCTCTTTTCTGTAAACCTCTACAAATCTTCACTCTTGCATCCGCAATGTAATGATCAGACATCCCACCACCTGTCCCTTATTGCACATCCACATCCACATTCACAAGTCTCTTTTTTCGTATACCTTTCAATCAGTACATAATTCAATAATAACCACTTATCATCTCTCCTGCTCACCTAAGTATACTTATTTATGCCCCACTTTTTAAACCTGGTATTCTTAATCATAAGTCCTTTTTCAGCATAAAACTCCACAAGCTGTTCACCATTTTCATGCATATCAATGGGTAACCCTCTGCCCTTCAGTTGTATGGTACCCTAAACTGCCACATTACCCATTCTTGTATTCAGACCACACATCACTAATACCCAATCCCTTGCATCAAAACTGCTGACACATCCACCCAACTCCTCCCAAAATACTCACCTCTCTACCTCCCTCCTCTCACTTCCAAGTGCATAGGCACTAATAATCACCAACCTCTCATAATCCACTTTCATTTTGCCCATATCACTCCAGGTCTCACTTCCTAATACTCTCTCACACATTCCCAAACTCCTTCTTCAATAGTTTTTACCTCTTCCTTAGCCCATGACCTCACAGTAACCCTTGACTTTACCCTTAAGACATTTCCAAACCACTTTTCCCCTTTTCCCTTAAGCTTTGTTACAGTAAGAGTTAGAACATCCATGTTAGTGTCCTTAAACTTTCAACCTATCTACAACATATCTCTCCTTTTTCATTGTGGTTGCATCCACACACATTCAGACACCCAAGCCTATGCCAAGCAGGTAGGTAGTAGGTAATTACCAATTTGTATTGTATGTGGAGGGAGTTTTACTCTCATGGGTCCCCATTTTTTGAACATCAATGGCCTAAAGATTATTTACCATCCTAACTTAAAAGTTCTGTTCGACCTTGATGAATACGAATAGGAGGGTTCAGGAAGTAATAGAATTATCCCCTCCCAAGACCTCAGGTCTTCTTGTACACTTAACTCTTTCTGTTCATTTTACAGATACTGATAGTGTTTCTAGCAACTGCTTGTCCTTTTCCATATATCTTACTTCTTTTAGAGACTCAGCTGTTTAACAATATTTCTATTAACTCTTTTCACATCCCTAATTATGATTTCCATCTGTCCTTCCATTTCAGAGGAAACATTTGTACCTGTTCCAAATTCAAAATACCTGTTGCATACAGTGGATCCTGAATCTCCAAACTTTGATGTCATCTGGCTTGATACCTGTCTTTCAACTACAGTGATTTTTGTTTTTTTAATCAACTGCTTTATTCATTCTAAAACTCTCTTAACAAAGCATCTATCAAAATTCCTGTCACATGGTCTTGATATTCTCTCATCTTCAAAGTGAGATTCTTACTTAAGGGATTTCACTGTTCATCATGAAGATTGGGTGATATCCTTACACACAAATAATTTAAGAGCAGAAGGGTTTAAGCCCTCATGTTTTCCTTTGGTAATGATCATTAGTAAATCATCAACCATCCTACTAATGTTTCAAACAGTTTTGACCACTTTTCAACAATGGATTTCTTTTCCACCTAAAATTACATTATTTCAACTTCAATTGGTTCATCTTGTTACACTCATGTAGAAGCTTCTTTACCAAGTGCATCTCCTCTTTGTACTTCCCTGTCTCCATGTCAACTATGGAACCTTGGTAGTGGTAACTGAACTCATGTGAAACAATTTTCTTTTTCCTTGGAGAGATTGTTGTCTTTCTTCAGGTATGCTTCTATCTCTGCTAATGCATGGCAAAAGTTATTGTTGCAGGCATCAACACATCTATCCCCCTTTCACTCTATGAACATATCTTCATCCAAGCCAAACTTCAGTTACTCCTGATTGGAGGTCACTCAAAGAACGTGGCAATCAAGTTAGAAAATATACCTTTCTTTAAACCCCAACTCAATTCAATTTCTAAATGAAATTGCAATTCTGTTATTTGGGAGGAAAAGCATTTCTTTATCAATGGATGAATGATGATCTCTCTTCTGCAGCCCAAAATATCCATACTGTATCAACTTTAGTCGATCTACCTTTTTTCTTTTTTTCCACAACAATAATACTTCAACTGTTTCTTATCTGACATCAACAGTACAAGAACCATTTCTTTTCAAGTTCTAATTCAGAAAATTCCTGTACCTTCTAGTTCAACAAACACTAATTATATACCTCTTCTTATATTTTCTCTACATGCATTTCAAAATGCACAAATTCCCAAATACAGCATTTGGACCATATAGCATCTCTATTCAAGTTCTGAAAGAGATACCTATGAAATGAATGCCATGGCTTGCAATCTGTTTTACTATTATCTCGAAACTTAAACTTTTCCTTGAGCTTAAAAAATGTACTGGTATAGTTTATCCCATAAAAAAGTTACCGTTGTAACATTCTGACACTGATTTCCACTGTCTCCAAAATGTTTAAATCTCTCCTCAACTTTTATTTTCTTATGGATCTTGAATTTACAGGCTTCTCTCCGATCACCAAAATTATTCTTTACAAGGAGAGATGGTTTGAAAATATCTTTTCATGTTCATGATGTCCATTCATCCTTCGTTAGAAACAAACATTGGGAATCTCATACTATGACCCAAATATTTTGAAAGTTTTGAATAGGATTTGGCACTGGAGACTGATCTCCAAGCTCCCTTCTTTCACTTTCCCTCTCTCAGTTTTTAATTTCCTACTTTCTCTCTTGTTGATCTACTTCTATAGCTTGTGATGAATCAACCTCTTCAATATTTGTACCAATAAGTTTAGCACATGGAATTCTATTCTCTCTCTTACTTTCTTCTCCCTTTTCATCAACAGCCTTCTTTTTTCAAAAAATAACCCAATTTATGTTTGAGATGATGACTCAACTCTCTTTTAAC
>JAYMFT010149780.1:0-12644 GCA_038088735.1 Panulirus argus
AAGCAAACACTTGATCCACGCATCCTCTACCACTTCTAAAACCACACTGCTCCTCCCCAATCTGATGTTCTGTATATACCTTCACTCTCTCAATCAATACCCTCCCATACAATTTCCCAGGAATACTCAACAAACTTATACTTCTGTAGTTTAAACACTCACCTTTATCCCCTTTGCCTTTGCGCAATGGCACTATTCATGCATTCCGCCAATCCTCAGAAATTTCACCACGATCCACACATACACTGAATATTCTTACCAACCAATCAAAAACAGTCACCCTCGTGCTTAATAAATTCAACTGCAATACCATCCAATCCTGCCGCTTTGCCGCATTTCATCTTCCACAAGGCTTTCACCACTTCCTCTCTCTCCACACACAATGGCATGTGAATCACTGCATTTTCTCTTTATAAAACATCTTCATATTTTCAAATAATACAACACTTCATCCAGGGTCTGCTAATAAAAGCTGCTTCTACTACTCAGCCTGATCTGTGGATAAGACTTTTCAGGAATTTTGATAGTGATAAGGCCACAGGTTCAATTGACCCTAGTCAGCAAATAACAACTTAACAAGTGCTTTGTTTGGTAGGCTCATGCAAGATAGTTTACAGGGTAACTAACCTTTCCATGTCAAGGTTCAGTGACTCTAATTACACACAGATGCCAAGCAAGCATTATTCAAGCTCCGTCAGTTCCAAGAAATAAAAATTGCCACAATCACTAGTCTAATACATACCTTGATGGCAATGTTTAATACTGATCCTCCTTGTTCATAACAAATGGGAGGAGTGTCAGACCATCCTCCTGCTAAATCAATACGAGCAGGTGATAGTGCTTCCACCCACACTCCAACATCCAACCTCTGACACAGTTTTGGCAATACCCACATTGCTGACACATGTACATTTGCTGTCTCCACCTTTGTTAAGGAAATAAATTATAAGTTTCTTCGTCTAAATAATTTCATTTCTTGAAATAATTGATTCCAATCATTATATATGAACATGAAAATATATAAAAAGGAGTAACTATGTGTACTAAAATAGGTACTGGTCACACATAAGCACACATACAAACTTACATGAAATGTAATACTGAGGTTACAATCCACACAATATACAGCACAACCTCTTATCCAAAACTCTCTTACTTTTCAAGACTTAGAAATAAAACTTTTTGAAATATTTCAGCATTCTAAGTTTAAAGACAAACATTTCTGGAAAAGCTGCAAAAGTGCTTGATCTGAAAATACTCTGGCTTCAAAAAATTCTCAAGTTAGTAAAGGCCAAACATGTCATTTTCAGAGTACAGAGATACCTGTAAGAAATCAATATATTTGAAAGACGGAGATTAGTTAAGATATGAAACTTCACTAAATTCAAAATTTTACTTAACAAAACAGCTCAGCTTCTGTTAATTATATTAAGAGAAATTTCAAAGTACATCTTACCTTGCTCTGCATGGAACCAGAATAACGGATTCCACTCATGCACATTTTACATTTTGACCCTCAAAAGAAAAGGTGTGTGCTTCAATTACGTGTAGAAAATCCATGCATCTAAATATAAAATCTCATAAAATACACGGTCCAGTGAATTTGATATTATTGCTAAGTTAGTTGAATTTCTAGTCAGCTGCTTTGGTTCATGATGTGCTAACAAAGAATATGCCATTGTTGTTCCCATTTGAAAACATGGCTGTAAAGGTCTATGCTTTAATCAGATACTTTTGTCATTCTTCCATAAAGCATATTGTGCTTATCATTTGGATAATAAAGAAGCTAGATGAAGGTGTGCCCATGCAACACCCGAATACATTTCACAGTATTAGTAACACAACCAAGCATGAAATCAAGAGGAAGCAACAAATACTGTTGTTCTTCATTAAAAGTATATCTAATCATAAATAAATCAAAAAAGCCAAGTTTGCCAACCCTGATCAGCCCTTGTACAAATGGATTGCATAAAGTCAAGGTGAAGGTATATGCATTTTCTGGCTCACTCTAGTGTGAAAAGACCAAATGATTTCATAAAATATTACAAATCAATGAGTCTTGTGACTTTTCAGATGGTTCCAATATTTTGCCCCGACATTCACTATTTCAAAATGTGGGGAATGAAGCTCTCAGAAGAAAATGTAGCCTTTGAAAAGTATGATGAGAAGTTTTCTATGGTAGTGAAAGATGAAAATTTTACTCCACAACATATTCACAAAAAATATGAGACTGGACTCTTCTAGCACTGCTTACCAAGAAAAACACTTGCTGCAGCAGATAAAAATTCAGTGTCTGGCATGAAGGAGAGAGTGACAGCTTTAAGCTTTTAACATGAGTAAACATGGTTGTCACTCATACGTGTAATTTGTTTGTGATAGGCTAAAATTCCACATCCTTAAACCCTAACAGCAGTACAGGCTTTTCCCATCATTTACAGATCACTATTCACCTAATAACTGAGTGGTATGAAAATAATTTTGTAAAGGAGACTAAGCAACACCTGTGTTAGGAAGGGTTGTCAGAGGATGGCAAGACTTTTCTCCTCTTCGATAACTGCTCTGCACTTCCTTTGCTGATATATTAGTCTCTGGAAATAATTTTGCAAAATTTCCTTTCCCTTAACTGTACTTCACTTATCCAGTCTATGGATTAAGGACTATTTTGCAGCATGCAATTTGGAAGGAATTTATGTGCCATGTAATCAACAATGAATCTTCTACTGAAGGATAACCACATTCAAGAGTTTAACACCAATAAATGCACCTACTTTCTGAAACAGGAATAGCAATGAGAAAGTCTAAACTGAAAAATATATAGTAAAAGTTGTGGCCATATTCTATGATCTTGAGAACAAAGACAACTCTTAAGGCTTTAGAGATTTGAGTATGAATAAGCAAAGTAGATGAAATGTTACAAATTACTAAGGATGAGAACAGTGAGTTGACCAAGGACTTGAGAGAAGCTGACATCATGGAATGGATTATATTGCACCAGTAAAGCTCTTGTAGCCTTCCAGCTAATGGATGAAAAGACTGTCAGCAAGGTTATGCACCCCAGAGAAGACAAACATGAGAGCAGGGATATGGACAGTGAAGGACCACATGAGGAGAACACCATATATTGTGCAACTGCAACAGGGGGAAGATACTTGCAGTTCACAGAACAAAGCAATTTCATCATCTAACAAGAAATGAGTGTGTACCTTATCCAAGATAAGCAAATGATCCTTCATGAAATGTATAGCCAGGTTTCAAAGTATGGTAAACATACAAATAGTGCATACAATACTCAGCAAGCTGCTGCGTCACATGATTACTGTATAGCCGCTGGTAACACAAGGGTGGGCCGTTCTGATAATGATTTCTTTCCCTACACCTTGAAGCTTAAGAACTCTCTTTCTTCTCATGTCTTTCCTAATAACCATGGCATGGTACATCTTAAAAGACAAGTCTTTCACTTACTTCAAAATTTGTAAATATTTTTCCTTGTCTCTTCTTTTTTCCTTTCATAATCCTCTCTATATTTTAGTAAAGGCCCCACCTTGATGCAGAACATATTCACAAAAAACATAAAAAGAGTACTAAAAAAAGGCAAAAGGATGCAAAGAATGCATATGAAACTGACTATAATTAGTTTATAACACCAAATAGACACTACTCCAAATTATTCATTCAAGAAAAGATAAATAAAACTGGCAAAGAAATTGTGGATAGTCCAAGAAACTAACCTGCTGACTAATGACAATTTGAGAAGCTCGTTCATAATGCCTGGAAGCTCTAATTAAATCTTCAGGATGTCCAGACTTTATCCACTGTGTGCACACACTTGCCATTTGGTCCACTGCCCTTTCCTGGTTTCCAGCCTAAAACAAATGGGATCAAAATCAGTAAGATGCCAAAAGGGAAAACATTCAGTATTAAGATATTAAGTGTATAAATATGGTATGAATATCATTGTGTAGGCAGCTACTCGATGACAAGAAGTTCTGGGACTGCTAATCAAACCACAAAATCTGCAGATGAAGTTACTGTGCAATATCTTCCTGGTTTATGCACTAAGCCTTCAACAATTCTGAGGATACCACAGTGACTAAACATCTACTAATCCTGCCTGACACTTGGGATTAAAACTAATCCTCTCACACTGATTACACAGCATGGTATTACCAAACTTCACCTGCTTGAGGCTAAACCAAGAGTGAAGAATCATCTTTAGTGAGGCTGTAACACTGTCACCTGACAAAAGAGGATGCATACTTGTTAAAGAACTCCTCAATTCAAAGCAGTCCATCCTGTCCCAACTACTGAGTGTAACATGGCCTTGGAGCTGCAGGAGCCCCTAAATGTAGAGTCCTGGGGTTATAACCTCAGGACCTCTCTGTGAACTGGGACCAGGGGTTGTGCAGTATTATAATAATAATAATTGCACAACTGTAATGGTACACACTGTTATGCCATAATCATATATAAATACTAACTATTACACTGCCAAATCATTCAATTTTGTACTTCTTTTTCCAAGAAGTATCATGAACATTGTACTGTAATAAAACTAGTAAAGACAGTGTCAATACATTATGCAACCCTTTCACTGTGGTAGTCCTAAAATCCACTGTATAGCTTAAGAGTAAGATATTCTGAAACATTCAAAAAACATCTCTAAAAGTTTCTATTAAGATCAACTATAATATACTTTTCTAAAAAATATGATATACAACAAAACTTGGTGAAACATGTCTATGTCTTCTATATGCCTTTCATCTTATATTGCTCCACTGCCAGGCATATAAAGTACTTCAGGAATATTTTCAGGCATACATAGTGAGATATGTGGTATTTTACAAAGTGTTTTCAACAATGAATAATATGATCCTTATGAGTTTTCATCTCTTATAATGATCATCTTGTAAGAGTGTCAGCTTCAAAATTTATTAAAAAACGTGTGTAAACCTCATACAGTCTTCCTTAACACCTCTACATATACTGACTTTTGTATGAAAAAAATGGAAAGAAATCTAGGCTGCTGCATTTGTATACAATGTGCAGGATACCACTAAAACCATTAATGGCTAAATATTTCGACTTCAGACAAAGGCAGCCAATCTAAGAATCATTAATGTAATTAACCCAGATGTAGTAAACAGAAAAAAATTATGGAGGCTTATATGCCCCAGCCACATTGAAGAGGTTAAGATTAAAATAAGCCTAAACTAGATTAAAGCAATGCAACTCAAATAGCTTACTCTGAACTCAACCAGTGCATTCTTCCACTGAGGATTGGCAGCAGGTCCACTTCTCAGTCCACCCATTCCTGCTGCCATACAGCCAAGTAAATCTGCAGCATTGGCCAATATACGAGGGGTGGAGTGACGAGGTTGCTTTAGCTGCTCATGTAGCTTTTGTAAGATCTCCTCGACTGACTTGTATCCTCCTTAAATTAGATACTTTTCTTAACATAAACCAAAGCTAAACAGGTAATCCAGCAGCAGTGATATTTTTTGTGTTCTTGAAAAAGTTCTGATTTAGGTATCTCAGACAGATAATATGCTGGAACTACTTTAAGAAGTATGGACTATGACAAAAATCTTTTCCTCTTTTGATATAACAGTCTCATACAGGGAATCTACCTATCTAATCTCTGATGCCCATTCCCTCAAGGAACTCCCAACAAGCGGGTGGCCATAGCAAAAGCGTCCACTTATCCCTGTCCTTACATGCCTCTCTCATATACACTATTCCACACATTTTTCCACCATTTCTCTCCCTCCAGCACTCTTCCCCTCTAGTTCCCCATGTCACAGGTGGTCTTCCTTTCACACCAACCCCTATAACTTTACTGTCATACACTCTCATAAAATCCCTATCTTGTATTCTTTTTACATGTTCAAACCACCTCCAAGTATTATGTTTCTCTCACTCTACCACTCCACAATCTCTGCAATCAATTCTCATTCCTTTCCTGCCTTACCAGATCTCTCATGCATGCCCTCATTTCTTTCTTCATTACATCTAGCCATACTCCACACTCCTCTCAAATGACTCATTTCTAAAGCCTGGATTCTTGACCTTAGTGATTAGTCCCATGTCTATGTTTTGGCTGCATAGGTCAAGTTGAGAGGATTATGATGTCCCTAATCCTTTCTTCATTTCCATACTTACACCTCTCCCCTTCATTATTCTATTACTGGACCCAATGACTCTTCTACCCTGTACTGCTCTCTTCCTTTTCTCTTCTTCCACATCACCAAACTTACCCAAGACAGCTCTCAAATACTTAAAATTCTTTCACAGCTTCCAGTCTCTCTCTCTCTCTCTTCCCCCCAATATCTATGACAGTATACTACCCATTCTTCTCTCACTCTATAGGGCTTTGCAACATTTATAATTTCACTCTGTTTCCTTTCAAACACCATTACTTTACTTTTAATTGCATAAAACACACTCACAACCTTCTGCAACTCATCTTCACTCTCAGCAACCAACACAGTAACATCCACAAACAGGCTTGTCATGAGCCACCACACTATCCTACCATGCTTCACTGCTACATCCCTTTTCCTTAGTTTTGCTTTCACCTCTCTTATCACTCCATCCATAAATATGTTAAAAAGCCATTGTGACATCACACAGCCCTGCCTCAAACCCACATTCATACCAAAATTTTCATTCTACCCTCCATCCACTCTTACTCACGCCTTTGCTCCTCTGTAGAAGGCTCTCAGAAGTTGTACCCCTTCCCTATACATCCTTATCACTACCTATCTATCTTGTTATATCTCTGATGCCTGCTCCCTTTAGGAACTCTTTCAAGGTGGTGGCTATAGCAAGTCTCCATAACCAATGAACTCCAGTTCATCAGTTAACACATCCCATAAAACATTCTACTTGGTTTTGTCATAAGCATTTTCCAGATCCATAAAAGCTGCATTCAGCTTCTTACCTTTTGCTAGATACTTTTCCATTGTCATTCTCACCATACGAATCTGATCCATGTATCCCCTACCTTCCCTAAAACCATCTTGCCCCTCAATCATTCTGCATTCAGTCACTTACGTCACTATCAATAAATACTCTTGCTTACACTTTTCCTGGTATACTTAAGAGACTTATTTTCCTGTAACTGCTACACATAGCCTAAGAAACTTTTCCTTTGAATAAAGGAACAATAATAGCTTTCATTCAAAAAAAAAAACAATAGCTTTCACCCAATCCTCAGACACAGCCTTCTGCTTCCATGCTAAATTACAAATCAAATACAACCATTCTATCACACTTTCTCCTCTATACTTCAACATTTAAACTGTAATCCCACCCAGTCAGGTGCCTTTCCTACCTTCAACCTCATTATTGTCCTTTTTGACCTCTCTTCTTGTTTATCATTTTATTGCACTCTTTAGACTCCTGAGTCTTCTAACTTACAAGAAACTGTTCTCTAGCTACCAACAGGAATGATGAAGAAATTTATAAAAGAATGCATTCCTTACTTGTGACTATATATCTAAATAGAGGAAGGAGAGATTTTCCTCCTACTTCATCTGCATTGTCACTGATGAACTGTTTCACTGTCTGCAAGTATATGAGCTCCCGTTCTTTTGTTAGTTTCTTCAAGTTACAATTAGAGGCAGCATCTAAAAGAGACACTCTATGGCACCTTCTCCATTCCTGAATTTTTGACTTCCACTCCTCTTGGCTTTGGTTATCAGTAACTACTCTAATCAAAGTTACCATCAGCTTCATTTGTTCAACAACAGGAAGTTCCATAACAAACAATTTGGCTGTCAAAGCCGTTTGATACTGGTCTTGAACACCTGACCATAAATCCTCCTTTTCAATTCCAGTTCTGACATAAAAATCACACCATTTAATGTTGAATATGGTTGCTTCTTCAACATCATGTGGCCTTAATAATTCGTCATATAACCCGTAGCAAGTCACTACATCATGCTCATCTTCATGATACATCTGCCAAACAAGCCCACTTGGTATGTTAACAGATATACTGGATTCTTGTAAGTGGAAATCTAAAAGAACACAGGGCCCTGTTAAACTGAGTGACACGTCTTTACCAATGAAAGAGTCTAAAACATAAACTTTTCCAAGTGACACTTTTATAACTCCTTCAATGAAAGAATTTGCAACTGAAAGTTCTTCAGTTGAATAATTTTTCATGACTGTACTTGTATAAGTGACACTTTTTGTGGGAAGTATGGGCATTATTGATAGTTTAAATGGTAAGTTTGAGCCTAAGTAATGATGCCTGAGGCCCTCTAGTGGGTGGAAATTGGCCTTAAACCCTTGCAACTGCTTCCAAATCTGGAGTCTGAAAATAAGAGAAAAACAATTTCAGCAAAAATTATTTCACTGATGTAGCAGTATGTGAGCTAGAAAAGCTCTCGCTTTACCTCACAACCGCAAGTCTTGTTAGATGGAAATACAAATACAAATCAAAATATAAAAAAAAACATCACATATCTACTTGTCTTGCCCTTGCTCTCCAATGAGATACTACTTTGGCCTTGGCTCATACATAGCACTTTCATCATACATGATACAAGTTCAAACATACTTATCACTCCAATTGATCTATATAGCAATTCAGATAAAAAAGTGAGAGAAGCAGGAGGCTCAGCAAAATCTTCGGAGCCTGTACTTCACCACAACAAAGAAGAGACTCTTTTATTAAAAATTCTGTTCATATTGGGACTGGTACTACATATTCTTCCCATAAACCAGCAAACAAAAAATCTCTAAAAACAGCATTCAGGAAAACTCATTTGGCAAAGTATTCAATCTGCTTATGAAAAACCAGCTCAAGCTTGAAGAATTTTGATAAATGTAACACCTTTCATCAACCATAAAAAGCTTGTTTTATCTGAAAAAATTTTTCCTCTCAAGTCTTTAGTCTTGAATTTAAGAATATACTTCTGAAAAATTATAAAAGGCATTCTTATTCCAATTTGGAGATATCATAAACTAATAAGTATTTGTGATAATTCAGAACTATCTGGACATAATAAACAACACTATGTACACCATGATCCCTGTGAAAATTTACTATACTCAAGGTACTTAAAAAACTTACATACCTATGCAAGAAAGGAGACTGGGAACAGCCACTGAACTACAAACCGGTTTCACTAACAAGAGCAATATATAAGGGTCTGAGAAGGATTTTTTGAAAACAGATGGATGATTTACTATGTAGGAGAAATTTTCCAAGTGAGCAACAGCATGGGTTTAGTGAAAGTCAAATGTAACTAACCTTTTAGAGTTCTACAAGAGGGTTAGTGCAGTCCTGGACAACAGGAAAGGTTGGGTGGATGATGCATCTACACCACCATGAAACATATGATACGACACTGCTCGGGAGACTAATTAAAAAGTTGGATGACCAGGCAGGAATAAGGGGGAAGCTCCTACGATGGACAGAGAAATTTTTCAATAGGAGGGAACAAATGATGCATGCATGATGCATTTAGTAATGAAAGCGTAAGAAAGATGTGTTAATAAAAAAGTGTGGCTGAGAGAGCTGAAGAGTGTGTGCTGAAACAATTTGGACATATGGAGAGAATAAGTGAGGAAAAGTTGACAAAGAGAGTATATGTGTCAGAAGTGGAAGGAACAAGGTAAATGAGGGGATCAAATTGGAGATGGAAGGATGGAGTGAAAAAGACTTTGAGTGATAAGGGCCTGAACATGCAAAAGGGTGCAAGGCATGCTTGGGATAGAGCGAACTGGAATGATGTGGTACACTGGGGTCAATATGCTGTCAATGAACTAAACCAGGGCATGTGAAGTTTCCAGGGTAAACCAGTAACACCACATCATCAGCAAAATAAAGATCAGTAAAATCTATGTTGCCACTCTTGCACCCCTTTCTGAACTCTCCATTATTAGTCCCATTATAGTATGACAAATACTAAAAAACACTAGTGAGAGTACACATACTAGTCTTACCCTACTTTCCACTTTGAGTCATTTACTGTACTCTCCATCTACTTTGATACAGATATATAAACCATAATACTAGCATTACAAGCACCATCATATACTGTTACCTGGCAGAATGGTACTCCTGCTGTGCAAGGGTGCTGTAATTGGCTGCTTGGGCATAGATGGCCCCACACTGGCCAGATACATATTCCTCATATCCAACTCCAGAACACAGTGGCAATAACAGGTCAAAGTATAGTGATACCTACGGAAGATATTCTGCATTATCTAATGACTTTCAAAGCATAAATACAATGTAGAACTGAAAAGTCAAATTTTCCAAAATAACAACCACCATCTCAACCGGTAAAACCTTTACTAAACCTCATATAAGAAGGCTATCCTTATTTAAGATATGAATAGGTGGATACATAAGTATGTAACATCTTTGTACAACCTATAAAAAGGGAAAACATATAAAATATATAAAAGAAAAATAGCAACTTACTACAGACTGTGGACAATTCTGGTGGAGCACTGCTATTAATTCTGACCAAGTACAGTAGGTTCTGGACAGTCTAAATAGTTTTTAGTAGAACAGTAGTATAGTTGATGATAATGAATAAATTGAACTTTGACATCAGCATTTTAGAAAAGGATGCATGACTGCATCTATTGAGAAAGTTATAAGATGAAATTTCAGCTTTCAGTTGTGGTGAGAATCACCAATAAGATGATTATTGATATACTAAGAGTAACAGTGAGTTTCTTAGCTATTATTTGTAGGTGACAGTGTAAAAAAATGATGAGGTGATTTAATTTCTTTTCTACCGTTTGTGGTTTACTGTATAAAAAAAAAAAAGAGCTGAGGAAAATCAGAGAGGACATAGTACTGGATGCAGATGATAAAAGAATAAAAGATGTTATCAAGCAGCATTGGTAAGTAAGAATTTAATCTGTGTTTGGTAAAAGATTACTTTTTGCACCATGAGAGAAAACTGTTCTGTCTGGTCAACACAGCTAAATCTTGACACAGAAAGCCTAACCACCCCAACAAACTGTCCAGTGTTGGCAATAAGTCTTCTGCATGTTACCCAATTACAACAATCAAAAACAAATGAGAAGGTTATACAGCCTTTATCTCCCAGTAGGATCAATGAGTTCAAAACCTAAATGCTAGGTAAAGAACACAGAGATGCAAGAAACACCATAACCATACATTAGGATTGGTGGGCAGTACATATCCTTTAAGCCTTTTTATAAGGGTGCATGCACTACCTCACTGGTTGTGCATGCAGAGGATAGAGGGCACCTACCGAACTGGAGTGGGATGAAAATACTATGCAAGGGCAGTTTGAGGAAATAAGAAAAACGATTGAGGCAGCTCACAATGTGAAAAAAGAAAACTCGAATCACCAGGAGGGCTTTGTGTGCCTTGCTAAAGTAGTCATGAGACAGATCACCACAGCAGAGGCAGCAAGATCAAGCTTGACAGAGACAACAAGGTCAGTCATGGCAGGGGCAGCCAGGGGGGAACATGGCAGAGGTGGCAAGGTTAAACCCAGGGCACAACAATTCTGGAGGTCACACCAGGTACCCAGTGGGTAGAAGGCCGACGACGACACGTATATAAACTGGAGTCCTATTCTTCTGTACTCATTCTGTAATCAAGACTGTCAAAACATTAGAATCAGTATAGTGTTTCCCACCTAATCTGTGTTTCTCTCACCCCACCACATCACTAGATTGTCATGGAATATTCATATACTCGCTTTGTTTCGGTCTCAGTCTGCCTCAAGCTATCTTGTGGTCAGGTTGTATACAAAGAATTGTGACTGAATTTACTAAATAATTTTGCAATTCTTACAATTCAAAATGACATCAAGTGATAGAGGAGTTAATAGAAAGCATGTGAACTGTATACTGTTTCAAAAATGGTTACATTCAACTTACCAGACTTTCAGCATTAACAGACACCCCCTCCCCCATATTAGTTCGTTAAATTGAGGGATTACTGTATATATAAATATGAAGGAATGGATGAAGGCAAGCAAGTATGAATGTGTACATGTGTATATATGTATATGTATGTGTATGTATAAGTATGTATATATGTATATGTTGAAACGTATACGTATGTATATGTACATGTATGTGCATGTATGCATATATGAGTGTATATGAGTGGATGGGCCTTTCTTCATGAAGGAGATCTGTCTGCGTACGGGGGTGAGCAAGTCAGCCATATACAGTCTCACTGCAAAAGCCAAGAATATCCCACAAGGTAAGTTCCACCTCATAAATCTGTACCATGGCATTCTAGAAAGACTTAAGCAACTACTGACAAGCTCATTTAGTGGCAAGTATTGATAAATCCACGCATCACAGCAACCCAATTGAAGCAAGCCTATCCCACCCTTCTCAGAAGTTTTACAGAACACATCATTCAAAAGCGCTGCCAGAAACACCTGAACCTGCCTCTTCGTTCCCTGACCACCATTAGAAAAAAGTGATCATGTAATGCTTGATTCCAACTATGTTGTTCATGAGGACATATAGCATCGCCACCCTCTGCGCCATAGAGACTGAGTGTGAGCGAATGTGGCCGTTTCATCTGTCTCCTGGCGCTACCTCGCCGGCGCGGGGGTTGGCAGTGCTATTTCCCCGGGGGGCGGGGTGGCATCAGGAGTGGATGGGGGCGAGCAAGTCTA
>JAYMFT010149791.1:0-10798 GCA_038088735.1 Panulirus argus
TGGTTTGATCGAGTAAGTAATGTAAGGGTAAGAGAGATGTGTGGTAATAAAAAGAGTGTGGTTGAGAGACCAGAAGAGGGTGTGTTGAAATGGTTTGGACATAGTGAACAAATGAGTGAGAAAAGGTTGAGAAAGAGGATATATGTGTCATAGGTGGAGGGAACAAGGAGAAGCGAGAGACCAAATTGGAGGTGGAAAGATGGTGTGAAAAAGATTTTGTGCAATCGGGGCCTGAACATGCAGGAGGGTGAAATGCGTGCACGGAATACAGTGAATTGGAACGATGTGGTATACTTGGGTCGAAGTGCTGTCAGTGGACTGAACCAAGGAATGTGAAATGTCTGTGGTAAACCATAGAAAGACTTGTGGGGCCTGGATATGGATAGAGAGCTGTTGTTTCGGTGCATAACACATGACAGCTAGAGACTGAGTGTGAGTGAATGTGGCCTTTTTCGTCTGTTTCCTGGCTGTACCTCGCTGATGCAGGGATGACGATGCTATTTCCTGTGGGGCGGGGTGGTGTTAGGAATGGATGGGGGCGAGCAAGTATGAATATGTACGTGTGTATGTGTATGTATTGTGCATATATATGTGCATGTATGTATATATGTGTGTATATGAGTGGATGAGTCTTTCTTCGTCTGTTTCCTGGCGCTACCTCGCCGATGCGGGATACAACGATCAAGTCTAATAAAATTGAAATAAAATGCACATAGAATTGAATAATACAGCACATTTAGAGTTATTAATCTTCTTTCTTATGTTCTCTAATTTTCCCAATATGATTCTACTATTAGGTGTGTGCTCAAACACCAGTTGTACATAGTTCATCATTTATTACATTTAAGCTTTCGCCTACACAGAGGCATCCTCAGGAATCAACAAATAGAGAAAAAACTGTTACAAAACTAGGATATGATATGGAACATTTAGGCAGGAGCATTAGGTAGATACATTAGGTGGAACTAGTTGGTAGGAACATTAGGCACGAGGGTTAGGTAGAAGTAGTCAGTTGGAACATTAGGTAGGAGCCCCTGCTAACACCACTAGAGTTACCCTCAGCCAGTGGCCTGTTAAGGGTGAGACGTAAAGGCTATTAAGCAACCTTGGAGTTCACTAATTATGAAGACTATTGCCATGGCCATCCCCTTGAGGGAGTTCCAGTTGGGAACAGGCATCAGAGATATAGATAGATAGGTAAGCAGCCAATGATCAGGGAGGTACATCACCAGGTACTACCTGCCTGGGTTAGTGACAGCTGCATAGTGAGCCAGCACTTCATTGGTTGTCAAGTTGCACTCCTTTAATCCAAGTAGCTGTCTTTTCTTTCTTCCTCACCTACACATGGATTGCTGGTATTCTGTCCCTAAACATACAATCTTCCTTTGTTGCACATAACACTTGACAGCACTTAACTGACACAGCTCATTCTACATAACTAGATTTTTCTGCGATGAACCCAATATGCTAGCCTTGCCTTTTGGCAAAATGTTAGGAGCAATAGTTAGAAGTAGTAGGCAGGAGCATTAGGTAGAAGTAGTCAGTAGTAACATTAGGTTGAAGCCTATGCAAACACTGCACTAGAGTTGCCCTCTGCCAGTGGCCTGTATAGGGTGAGGTGCTAAAAGCTAAGAAGCAGCACTGGAGTTCACTAGTTATAGAGACTCTATTGCCGTGGCCACCCCTTTGAGAGACTTCCAGGAGGGAACTGGCATGAGAGATATATATAGATAGACAGAAGTACAACCCTCCCCTTGCCAAGATAGAAGTACAAACCTCCCCTAGCCATAGCACCACTAAAACAACCCCAAACTACCTAATGACTATGTTGAAAACTTGATTTAATGAAAAGGTGAAAGATGAAGCAAACTTAAAACAGACTGAAATATTCAGATAAATTAGAAACAAATTCATACAAAGAGGTTTGGCAATTTATGACTATATTAAGTTAGAAGGAAAACAGATAGTGAAGGTGAGTGACAATTAATATGAACTAATTATTGTTAGAATCCTTGGCATAAACACAAGAAACTTAGTGTCATACAGACCTAATGAAAGTTGCAGACATTCTGAAGGGATTAGAGAAACCAAGAATATTAATAGTTTAGGCTGGTGACTTAAAGTTTCATTTTATTGAATGGCAGGAAAGAGATGTAGAATATGGATGTGGATACAGTGACAAAGGGAAAAACATTGGATCAGCAGATGAAAGAAAACAACTCTTAATATTAATGTATCTGATTCACTCAGCCTTGTTCAGGTAAACCATCAACAGACAACATGATAGGTCTTATTTTCACAAATGGCATGGCTCTGTTTTAAGAAATAGAAGTAAATAATTGAAATCGATTAGATCAAAATATTATAGAAAAATACAGTAGCATATATAGTAGAGATGAGTTAATGTGAACATAAAACAGTAACAGAATACAGCAATGGGATGAGTGATAAAAATGTTCACCTTAATTTAGACTATAAATAGATCATTGAGAAGATTCTAAACCCAAATTGGAATGAGATCTTCAGAGACTTTAACTGAACAACAGTTACAAAAATATACTGTGAGAGACTAGACAAAATTATTATTGGAGAGATGCCAAAGAAGAAGAGAACAAGTGCAAAATAGAAAATATTAAGGGATAGAAAATGTGGGGGAATAGAAGAAAGGCATGACAAAGGAGAAAAAAGATAGCAATGAAAGAAGCAAGAGTAAGAGATCTGGTTGAGAAAATTAAGAATGCAAAGGTTGAGAAATAGCGAAATCTTGTAGAAGAGAATAAAAAATGAATGAAGAAGTAGTTATACAGAACATGGAAAGGAATCCAAATATACTATTCTTGTAAATATACAAAGCTGAAAACAAGAAAACAGAGAGTGGACTCTTCAAGGTAGGAGATGAATACAAAAAAAGGCCTCAGGGAAAGAAGCAGGATGCTGATTGAACAAAATTAATCAGTGATCAGCTTGAAATGTAAAGAGAAATTGGAAGATGAACGCTTAGCCAGTTTTATGATAATGCATTCACGATATTTAAATATCAGATGATATAGTCAGAGCAATTAATCATAACCTGTGATGTTATTATTGAGGCAAAGTCTGAATGAAAGTAAAATTGCACACATTTACAAATTGGCTCATGTAACACCAATGCACAAAGGAGAAACTAAGCTAATATCTAAACAATACAGGCCAGTTAGCTTGACTTTGCATATAATAAAAGTCATTAAAAGAGTGATAAGAGGACTTGCATCAAACCATCTTATCAAGAACAGCTATATGGATGAAGGACTGTGTGATTTTGTGCCAAGAAAAAGTACACAAACCCAGTTCTTAGGTCTTTGCATTGACATATATGAAAATGTAATCCATGGAAAAAAGAATGGATACTAGATATAGTAATCTAAAGGATTTTGTTAGAGAAAGTAGTTGAATATAACATTAAGTGTAAGATAGGAAGATGGATTAAAGAGTATCTAAATGACATAAAGTTCAGAGTGGTAGCAACTGGAGCCATGTCTGAGGAGGATGTCCAGTCTGGGCTACCACAGGGAATGGTATTTGCCACAGTACTCCTTGTTTTAATGCTTTCAGATGTCAACAGCAAAGCAAAGGAGAGCATGGTAAGGAGCTTTGCTGATGACACTAGAGTAAGCAAAATTGATTGGATTGCAAACTAATCAAAAGAACATGCAGAAAGATGTACACAATTCACAGATAGGCAAAAGTTAACCTAATGTAATTTAGAGAAGATAAGACTGAGCAGATGAGTGATGCGATAAGGATGAATACATTATTGATAGCATATAAAGGCCCAACAGACAAGTTATAGAAAGTGGAATGAATGATTTGGGTGTCATCATAAATGAGAAACCAGATATCAGAGAGCATATTGAGAAGATACTCTCAAGTGATGAGTGACATGATTCTGAGAACTTCCTCTACAAGAGATAGAAACCTATTGATGAGACTTTAATATTTACACAAGAAGCAATATTGAATACTGTTGTTTTGTATGGATGCCAACAAAATGAATAGAAATAGTTATATCAGAGAGAACTGAAAAACACTCTCAAGCAAAATCTTGAGGATGAAACACATAGAATACCATGAAGAAGGGATTGATGTATTATTTATGCAAGGTAATAAATTGTAGTTATAAAAGAAAATGTGTTTATCCTGAAAGCTTCTCAGTGGAGAACATATGGTTAATAAGTCTTCAAGAATACTGTGGAACATAGTAGATATAGATCAGACAAAAGTATATGACAGCCATACTGAGAAGCTCGAATTATTATTCAGTTTACTTCTGCCGGGAGAAATAAGAAATACACGTGATATAATTTCAGAAACATTTGAAAGAATACTTGATTGCAGTTGATATCAGATACTTGATATGTGGTTGTAATCAGTACCAGATGAACCAAGAACAGATAATTATGTAATACAGATGGCAGTTAAGAAGAATATTCATATCCATCAAGCAAGACCTGCAGTGAGCGCTTCACTTAAGTCTTGTGATTATGGCAAAATCTCACCATAGGCACACACACAGACAGACACATGCACAAAAAATGCATACATACAGACACACACAGGCTTTACATATGGAAAGGAACTTTGAATAGTTATGTATGTATTCCTCGGAAGATTCTAAAACGATACTGAACAAGAGTGTGTGATTGCCTGTAAGAAAAATAGGCTATATCATGTTTTACCCATTTTACAAAGATTGCCTTTAGAATAAGCATCAAGTCTTAAAAAAACATTATGTTGAATAACTATACCAGATCACCAAGAGTTTATGGTATAAAAGAATTATAGTGATAGAAGAAATTGGCATCACAACACAAGCAAAGCATGTGATTAGCACTATGTATAAGCTGTGCTTCAAGCACAGTTTCATTATAATCACTCATAGTTAGGTACTCTCTCTTTCATTTCAGGTATAAGAGATAAAAATTAGTGCCTGTAATATGTGTTGAGTTGCAAGTGAAGCAATTGTCAAATGCATAGACTCCTGAAATATGAATATAAGGTTAAATGTACCCAATCAAGTGAGTGAGACTTAGAGAAAGGTTCGTTACAAATAGGTACTGAGGAATAAGGACATACCGGAAGGTGATAAATGCTTTTATTATTAGGAAAGGTTTTTAGATCATTGTACCCCTTTCTGAATCTAGCTTATACATGGGGTCCCCAGGTTATGAATGGGTTAGGTTCCTGGACTCTGTTCATAAATTGATCTATTCATATGTTAGAAAATATATTAAGAAATACATAAAATTAGAGGAAATACCTATATCTAACTATAATAACTTATTAGATATTGTATTTTGAAGTAAATATAATTAACAGAAGATCATTTTAAGAAACACTTAATGAAAAAAGATACAGATCATTGGTTTGTGAGTATGAGTAATTGATTTTATGTTGGTTAGTAATTACTTTCATTTTTTACAGCTTGTTTGTAAATGTGGGTGTTCATCAGTCAGATGCTTATAAGTTGGGAACCCCTTGTACAATTGAATTGCCACTGAAAGAAATTCTTGAAATTGTTATTTTTCTCCATTAGGAAGATTTCTTTGGCAGAATTTTGATTGGTTTTGTAGGTCAGTGTGTATAGAGATGTCTAGAGAGGATAGTACATTCACATTCATGCTTAAATGTAAGAAACTGCTTGTGTCCTATGTTCACTGTAATTTAATGATATTTATGTTTATATTGTGTGACATCAGTAAGGTAAACTGTTTGTTAGATTATCATGCTGTGTTTCTGTTGCTTTTATAATTTTTGTTATTATCATCATCATTATTACTTTCATTACTATTATTTTTATTTAGTAAACCCAAGGACCCCTGCCCTTGGTGTTTCTGCAGCCTCAAAGCAGTGCTACAATCAGTGGTAGGGAAGGAATATTCTCTTTTGGAGTGAGAATTGTTTTAATGAGATTGTACTCCGATGATACAACCATGCCAAAGGTGGCTTTCCATTTGTGGTTTAACCACAAGCATGCAAAGTGCAGTAGAACCCACCATTTTTATAGAAATGGTGTAGCACTTTGGTTTGCATTGGTTTTCTTTGTGTATTCTTTGGCATTAAACATTTCCCTGCCAAGTAGCTTATTTTTGATGTTCTTAATCAATAACTGAAAAATGATGTTCATTAATAACACCATGAAATATTAAAGTACTTTTATCTTTTGTTAGATTTAGAGGAAAACATCATTTGCATTACCATTTCATTTAGCCATACTCAAAATACTTCTTCAGGTGATTGTGATATGACAAAGGAACAGCGAGAACTTCACAAACGACGGTTTGTGATTGCAGAGCTGGTGGAAACAGAACGCCTTTATGTCCGAGATTTAGCAGATGTTGTAGAAGGTTATATCACAGAAATGCGGAATCCAGACTCAGAAGTAAAGATGCCGGAAGATCTGAAAGATGGCAAAGACAAAATGGTATTTGGAAATTTGGAGGCAATATACGAGTGGCATAGAGAGTAAGTACATTACTACCAGTTATTGCATTGTGTATGATCTGTATTTTTCTTTTTATGAATTGCATAAGTGAACTTATCTGAACTGACTAATAATGGCTCATAGCTGGGTTAAGTGAATTTGCCTCTCAATTTTAACCATAAGTGAAAGTGAAACTGCTGGTGAATGAATTTAGAAATAGTGGCCATTTACTTCACAAGTGGGCAAAAATAGTAGTTTTTCCACAATAACAAGGTTATTTCGGTGCATTACACATGACAGCTACAGAATGGAGGTGTGCGAATGCAGCATTTCTTCATCCGGTCCTGGCACTACCTCACTAAAGCAGGAAATGGAAGTCAGGTGTAGAAAAACTAACAAGGTTATAGGGGTGAAGATGAGTGTAAACATTACAAAATTAATATTTTTAACATCGTTGATAAGGTGCAAGATGGATTGTGATAACCCTTGGTAAAAGAGTTAAGGAACCATTTGTTGATGAAGATCATAATAAAATTAGAAAGGGAAGAGACTTTGTAGGCCAGTTTTAGTGCTTAGGCAGGTAGTGGAGGAAAGTTTTGAGAAAAAGAAAAACTATTATTAGCATTTTTGGATTTGTAGAAGTTGCATGATAAAGCTGTTATGAAAACTATGGGAAATTCTGACTGTGGTGTGCATGGAAGACTTTTGAATCCTGTGGAAGAGTGAATGATTAGATGATTGATTAGAAAAAATGTGGAAGTGCAGTGCCACGCTAATATTTAATGTTTTTTGAATGGAGTATTACACAAAAGCAAGGTGGGTAAGGATGAAGTTCTTTTAAGCAGTAGTGAAATAAAATGAAAGTTCTTGTAGTCAGTGTAAAGTGAATCTGAGGAGTAATGCAATAGAATGGGAAGCTGCCCAGATGTATGTAGGATAAAGAGCCTTTATAGTGAATGCAATTAAAGCAAGATTTTATTATGTTAAAGAGATGAGATATCAGCGAAATAGCATTTTAAATGACGACAAGCTGGTAGTTGTCTGTTATAAAGTTGGCTCATTGAAGTGAGGGCCCTGCTCATTTTTGACAATGCTGCAGCCCAGCCAGGCTTTAGTGGACTGTCCAGCAGGAATTGACAAATCAAGACAATATACCAAACAGCCAGCACTACCTCCTTAATCCAGCCTGTGGATCAGAGAATCATTATGTCAGTTAAGAGATTCTTCAGGAAGAAGCATTTGTCCCAGTGATATGTAGTCAGTGTTATCCCTGAGGAGTAAAATGAGATTGCCAAACAGACCCTGCAGAACCTGAAGATCTATAGGCTACAGTATTGATGATGGCATTTTCAACTCAGCTGATGCCTGGGAATCTGTTCCTGTGGACACCCTTTAACATAGCTAGATCAGGTTCCTGCAGAAACCTGAAGAAGAGCCTGACTTTGAGTTATTTCAGTCAGAAGATTGTGCTCAAGTCCTCACTCAAGTCAAGGCAGTTTGGAAGTGGAAGAAGCACAAGAGTGGTTGGAGAATTATGCTGATCTGCTTGGTTACTACCGCCATACTGATGAGAGATTGTCGAGGAAGTGTCTAGCTATACTGATCAGTAGGCGGAAGAGTTGCAAAAGATGAGGATGCTGCTGACCCTTTTGCTGCCACTGACACCCTCCTCAGGTTTACTGACCATAAAAACAAGGAGGAGGTCAGTATTTTGTGTTCAGAATTCTGATGTTATCCTTTTAGGGTCAGAGCATCAGTCAGTTAACCTTCAACATCTGCCTAGCTTCTGCCTCTTTGACCTTAACTGGCATCACAGTAGATGATTAGTTCTACCACGTATTCTTAGGAGGAAGAAGGTGGTCTTGTTTCATAGAAACATTTTCTCAAAAGGTTGGCAGTGGAGGAATCTTCTTGTTGACAAAGATAACCCCACCAAGTCATGATGAGATGTTCGTATTACTATTAGCCTACACTTTGGCATTCGCACACCATGACTGTTGTACATAGGCACAGGAGAATAGGCCCTCCTTGCAAGATAATATCAGTGTTCTCCTTGCAAGATGATAGCATTTTGCTACTGGCAGGGCCAAGCCCTTTTTTAAAGAAAATTAATATTGTATAGAAAAGCTTGTTTTTCCAGAATATATTTTGGTCAGATTTCTTTACCTTCATTTATCATCCACTTAGTTTGTCATGTTTTCCCTTTGGGATATGAATGAAAGTTTTGATACAAGAATAGACAAAAGATTTTAGGCCCAGTTAACAAATATTCTTTAATTACTGGTTAACCTTGTAGACATTGGTTTACTTAAGGAGTTTTCTGCCCTTTCTAATATTTTTTTTGTTGCCGGTGAGGTAGCCAAAGGTACACATACCTGGAGGTTCTGGTATACTGTGTCTTACTGAACAAGATGCTCTTGTTCCCCAAGTCATCCCTGGGGGATACAAGAGATTGTTTTTGGCTGTCATAGTTTCGGAAGTCACTTTTACCATGACTAGTGTTCTAACAATAGCTAAATGATTATTATGGTGATGGTAGGCCAAGCCAGCAAGATTGAAGGCCTCATCTCCAAGAGTTTCTACCACCATGCCAGTAAAGTGGTAGGCATCATCACTACTAGTTTACAACAGAGCATGATGTTGATGTAGTCTGTGTGATGTTATATTTTCCTAAGCACATTAGGACTGACCAAAGCAAAACTTTCAGCAGTTTTCTTTTTCATGGCTTCACTTCATTAATATCTTTTCTATTTTCAAAAGAGCTTTATCAGGGGAGGGTTGCCCAGACTTTGTCTTTATGACTGTGGAAGGATGGAGATAAGCAGAATGGAAAGCATTAAGCTGTGGCCTCATGCCTTCACTTTGTTTACACATTTTCTTTCTATCATTCTGTTGTCATGTGTAGTTTGTTCATAACCATAGAAGGAGGTTTTTCTTGTCAGACTGTTTAACTATGATGACTTTGTGGAAAAGTTTAGATTTTTTTACATCTTTATCCACAATGAATTGCTTTCCAGGATTTCTCAGCAATTTGTTTCTTGATCCCAGTGCACCATGGAGTGCTACAGTACTTTATTTTGACCCAAAACTTCTGTTTGGATCTAAGACGTAGTACATTTGTATTTCATTTTGACGTATAAAAATATATTGCTTAACAAACAGTAGATTTAATTAATGATACATCATTGATCAAGCATTAGATAATTTAGAGCAATGTACATACCTGGAGGTGAGAAATTCTTGCTTGTTTTGTCAGTAGGATTTATCCCCATTTCAGGAGGATAAAGCTGTTCATCCTCTTTTATCAAAAGTCTTATAAATTTGCTAAATATCTGTATTGTATTGTCATAGATATCATGAAAAAGTGGCATTTTCAAGTAATTTTGTGAAAAGATCTGAGAGACCTGCATGTGCTGAAAAGTGTATAGACTGGCCTGATGGGAGTGCCATCAGCCTTCAGGTTTCAGATAGACAAGCAGTGCATCAATGATGCACTTACTTGGATAGTGTTTCTTTATCCATAATGGCATGTTCTTTCCCTTCTAACTCACACACCTGGCAGAACTTCAAATTGTCTGTGTTACATGGGACCTGGCATTCAAAATGTCTGAGTTTGGGAGATATCACCATAATATTATTATTACCATTACAGTATTATAAGACTAGATTATTATAGGATATATTAATAGTAATGTTCTTGTTATTTACAGTTTCTTTATGAAGAATATAGAATGTTGCTTAGACCACCCTGAGGAAATTGGGTCAGTGTTCCAGCGCAGTGAAAAGAGGCTTCAAATATATGTCAAGTACTGTCAGAACAAACCAACATCAGAATACATTGTGTCAGAATACTCCAATTATTTTGAGGTACTGTATTTGCTATGAAACACCATTTTGTTAAGTACAGAGTTGGAATTCATGGTCAGTAGGCACTGTGGTTTGGTTAAGCTGTAGATAGTGCAGCAGATCATATAGCAATGTATACCATAATGAGCATGTTCTGCTGTTGTCTTAGAAATTATCCATTTGGGTGTGAGGACATAATCAGAAGGCTTCATAGAGCTACAACCTTAAAGAATCATTTATCAGATACACTGATTGATAGGCATTAGGAAGAAGATTTTCAGTGCAGAACGTCTTAGTTTAGATTGCCAAGTTCAGACTGCCACATACTTAGGAGGCAATACACCGTAATATGATCCGAGCTTGTTTTCACCAATCTCAGTGGTAGAAGCAGGAAACAGAAGTGTCACTGCATGTACAGCTGGTGCATTTTCACTCTAATTGCTCTCTCTCTCTCTCTCTCTCTCTCTCTCTCTCTCTCTCTCTCTCTCTCTC